>JAOUZG010039252.1:0-11443 GCA_026289955.1 Argiope argentata
AGTTGTATTGAAAACTTGATTCACTTAATTTTTTTAAGTGCGGAGTGCAACGGGTGACGATATTTTTAAGCGTCACTCCTTTATTCTACACACAATCTAAATACTCTCAATACTCCATTGGGGGGGGGGGGGGAGAATACTACTTAATTTCCTGGAAGATCACTCCCATTGGTTTTTGTGAATGTTTTTAAATTTAGAAAATAAAGAAATAATCATGAAACAATCCATTAAACCAAAGTTGATTTTCATAAAACTGGAGGTAAGATTTTTAGGGTATTTTTCCCTTTATATTCAACACTATAAATATATTTTACTTAGAAGGATAGAAAGTTTTAAATTTTTATGCAAACGATTATAATGAACAAATTTCCTTCAAAATTAGATTTCCAGTGTGACGGAACGAAGATCATTGTGATCCGTGCTCTGGAAGCAAGATGACGTAAACTTTCGAAAACTTTTCTTTGATGATCCCGTTTCACCCAAAACCAACACAGACATGAAAGACAAGAAAATAACCCGCGCACCTCCATGACAGAGCAGCATCTTATATCATTAGAATCACAAAAGCAATGCATTGTGGGATGCGTACCTAATCAGACATCACCATCTATTATCCAAAAGAGAAGAGTGAGTAACGCAACTGCTACCACAGCATACGTTGTTCAATTGCCCAGAATTTCGTTGCAATTCCTCACAATTTCTTTGAATGTCTTAAAATTAAATAGATATTGCTTTAAATTAAATCTCAAATAATCTTGCATGTAAGTATTCCATGTTCAGACAAATGTTATTTTATCAAAATCTTAATCTAATTCTTAAGAAAAAGACGCTGAAATGCCCCCCTTCTATACTTGGATAACACATTACTTTTTTCATTTTCTCTATAAGATTCTGCAGTTATTAAACGTATAACCAGAGTTGGCAAGAGAGATGGAAAACATTTGAAAGTTACTGAAAAATCCGTACCAAGAGTTCTTTTTATAGATGCAAGGTCTTCATTAAATAATTGAATATTTGTTGCACTAAATTTCTAGTCCAATGAAAATTACATTACCAATTCTTGTATCCCCAATGATGAGATAAAATATATAATTTAGACAATTTGTTTACGTTTTCTAGAATTGTTTAAAGAAAGAAAAAAAGCTTAATTTTATTTCCATGCCTTGATAAGGTTAAACATTTTAGAGTTTTCAAATATAAAAAATATATATATTGACCTTCAAAATTTAAGTTACAGCCTGTCTTTTATTTCCAATTTAAGAATGAAAGAATTAAAAGCCAGAAATTTGGAACAAGTGTTTCTCATAAAACGGTGATGTAATGTTTCCTCGAGGAATGGATTTATTTTACAATAATGCCTTTTTTGCTGTAAATTATGTTTTTAATAAAATTGTCAAAAAATAAGTATTTTAATAATCGTTACAAAAAGCACTTATTATTTGTATTATTTTATATAAATTCTTCTCGTTCAAATTGTAGATCAGTTCAAAATTCCTCAACATGTAGGCTATTTTTTACTCTTTCTTACCAAATTCGGCAAAGACCAACGATATTATCATAAAATATCTTTTGTGTGTGTGTGTGTGTGTGTGTGTGTGTGTGTGTGTGTGTGTGTGTGATTAAGCAATTTTTTTTCATTTTTTTATGCTTAATGTTAAAAAGTAGTTTAAACCACTGAAAAATGCGCTTGTAAAATGTTAAAGGAAAAACATCTGAGTCTTTGTTTACCGAATTATTTTACCATAAATTTGCCCAATTTTATGTTTCTTCCATAGTTATGTTTTCTTGTAGAATAATTCAAAGGAATCTATGAAGAGGCTTTTAATTAATTGATTTATATTAATTAATTTAATTAATATATATTTTTAATTTCTTCTTTTAGCATATTAACTGCTTACTGTCTGGATAACTATCTCCGATTTCTTCGGGGGAGGGGCGTCCTTCAGAAAAAATAGTGATATTACGAACATATAAGCCTGATTTAAATGGTATTTTTAAGTACCGTCAGTAAATAAAGAGTTAAAGTGATAAAAAAAGAATCCGTGTTAAATTTCATTGTAATGAAATGCCGCAGTTACCATTTTTTCTTCTTCTTATAGTTCTTACACCGTATTGTTTGAGATTTTATGTAGTTTAGTTTTTGAGATGACAATAATATTACTATGATAAAAAATTATCAGGAATTATTTCATTGAACACAATACTCCAATTTATTTACCTACATATAGTATATTCACTTCTGATTAATTCTTTTCATTAAAATGCACAACTGACAAAAATGTTCAAGTTCAACAAACAAGTTTTAAAGTTGCATTCATAAACTAATGTCATTACTTAAAAATTTTTTAATTGCAGTAAAAAAAATTTAATTGCCAGTGCTTTTCCTCTTTTTCTGGTGTACTTCTATGAAACAATGTCATTTACAATGTGTGATAAAAAATGAGCAATTATTTAAATTTAAGCAATATCAAATCGCATTAGTTAAATTTCTGCAAGCAAAACTAAAAAAATTTTCTAACGGTAACGTGTTGCTTTGGTTTCTTGATAATATCACTTTGAAACATTTCTGGTGCATCTTCAAAACCTGTTTCTGGTTTATATTGTTATGAATTAGGTGTTATTTCGATTTGTTGGTCAATCAATAAACACAATCAACAATCCTCAGTCACAAACGACGACTTATATCAAATCGAAGACAAGAATACGCAAAATGCACGGCCGAGACGTACACAAGCCACACACAGCGGCACACTACAAAAACAGTATCCCTCAAGTAGTTATCGTTAGTGATAATAACCAGAACACCAAGAGACCAGACAGAATTCAGGAGGAAGAGGGAATCTATGTAGCTATGCTCTAGAAGTTTCTTCAAACGTCTGAAATTCTCTTCTGTCTTTAGCTGTATCCACCCACTGACACGCTCTCCAAACACGACTCGATGCTGTTTCCACAATAAACACCAGGATTTGCCACACAGCTCAATTAAACAAACATTAGAAATGATACAACTATTAACCGTTGACTCTCAACGATTATGAATCGTTTCATGACTGACTACGGATTGAGACGGCCAGCCTTTTATAGTTCTTGGAGGTGGGCAGACAAGGTTCTGGAACAGGCAAGCATATCTTGGCTCCTATTTCTTTTATCCCTGAATTCTCGAAGATTCTAGCATCATTCATTTTGTCTTCAAAGGTGCCAAATTCGTCGCCAAGCTCTGAAATTATTGAATCGGTCTCCGATCAGCATTCATCAGAGCTGCTCGTGAAACGGTCTTTCCATTGATTGAACTAACCACACTGAGAAGCAACATTACAGATTTGTAACAATATACTACTGACAAATTGCTATCTGTTTTCGTAATTCTTATCTTTTCATTTTTTCAATGTTAGCCAACTTTAAAAAAATAGCTGAGATAACCTGAGCAAATATTTTTATTGAATGAGGCGACAACGTGTCTTTAAATAAACTCAGTATCTAAGAACGCATTATTTGCATAATAGCATGATGAGTGGCAATCACAAACATAAATAGAATGAACCAAATGTGAAAAGAGAAAGAAAAAAAAAAGAGATTAAATTGAAATCTGCTATGCATGTTTCAATGTATCATGTCAGAACAACATTTCTTGAACGGCCAAACACCACATGTTCATGCAAGTTAAATTATATTTTTATTCATTTTAATTGTTTCATTGAAGTATAGCAAACGATCCAAAAAAACTTTGAATCTCATTAATTGTTAAAAAAAATATCACATTTCCTACTGATTTCATTTCATATAATCAAGTGCTCAAAATGACATATTTCTATGTTTTATTTGCTGTAGTAATTAACTTACTTTTAAAAATCAGAGCTTTTGTAAATGCGATGGCAACGCGTTATTAAAAGCTGATTTTTTAAAAATGCTCTTGTAGGTAATAAATTTTCAATTTTTCGATTACAGTTTTTCTTATTTTTCGCCTGCCAATTTTTGTCAACGCTCATTCCCAAAATAACATAACAAGCTTTACGTAATGGTGACTGACGCTGCTCGTGTGAAGTTTTCCCCCCTTTAGATTTACAGTGCAGTGAAATACTTAAGTACATATTTTAGATCCGCACTTCTTTGACCAATCTAATATATTCAAAGAGAACTGCAATTTAAGCAAAAGAAATGTTGATGCGGATATTTAGACTATGACAATGTTAAACTTCAGAAAATTTGGAATTAGTGCGATTTTCAAAGCATTTTATTTTTTCTGGAAAAAAAAGTTTTTTATAAAAATATTAAGTAATTATTTTCAATAAATGTAAGATACAGAGAATTTAATTGTGGTTACAGAATATGGCAAATAAATGATTTGCAGCGTACTTTTAGAAGATGACGCATTATCAAACAATAAAATATGAAATTTTTCAAATAAAGCAGACAGTGATGCAATATTCGATAAAGGGAAACCGTATAATTTGAGAAAAAATTTATCAGAATACACACACATGAGTAAAATATTAACATCATCATTATTTTTTGCTGCTGTTTAAAATGTTTGAGAAGATATCTTCTAAACCACAAGGTATAAAAATTGCTTACATTTGTTTTTTAGAAGGGTTTCTTTTCAGCTCTTATCGACATCTTTACTATTAGCACTTGTAGTTAAATGCTTGTAGAATACTAAATGTCTCTATACATCACTTTTTCTATAAAGTTTCGACGAGCGCTGATTTGTTTTCTGAAAGATCAAACAGATTTCTATTGATACGAAACTTCTATTTCGATTCAAATTTCTATTTCTAACATTTCCAAACTTTTCATTATAAAACGCTCACCATAGAACACACAACCAAAACGACACAAACAAACAAACAAAAATCAGAATTTACAAGAAAAATGGTTGCCACAATTGACGAACTATCATCTGACATTGCGATAATAACAAAAATTTTGTTTGATATTTAACATTGCTTATAGTAGGTACACGTCGATAAACACTTAACGACATCTTTAACTGCTTGCTTTTGGAATCGATTCCTAAATAGTGGGATGTACACGCTTGGGAAAGAATTAGGAATAAATTATACTTTTTGGCACTAATCAGACTCTTTAACTAAATTACCCGCATTGCTTCATATTACTATTTTGGAAAATATTGACCTCAAATAAGAACTAAATGACGAAGAAAAATTGAGAATAAAAACATTTATTATCATGCCAGAATAAGATGTTGTTTTAGGACAGGGTTTTTGGCGTAAACAAAATTCCGTAGGTGAAAAATAAAAATTTTATTATCTGCACGAACATCTAATAAAAATCAGCTTCTAGTAACGTGTCGCCATTGCATTTAAAAAAGCTCTGATTTTAAAAAAATAAGTTAATGACTACAGCAAACAAAACCTAGAAAAATGTCCTTTTGAGCACTTGACTATGTGAAATGAAATAAATAGGAAATGCGATATTTTTTTTGACAATAAATACAAGACAGAGTTTTTTGGATCGTTTGCAATACTAAAGTGACTCATTCAATGAAACCATTAAAATTAATAAAAATATAATTTAACTTGCACGAGCATATGGTGCTTGGCCGTTCAAGAAACTATGTTCCGACATGATGCACTGAAATATGCATAGCAGATTTCATTTTAGTTTTTTATTAGTTTTGTTTTCATTAAGTCTACAGAGTAAAAGATATTGCGTAAAAATGTCTTACTCACTTTAGATTCAGAAGCTCTTGCACTTAAGCATGGAGAGATGCTATCTCAAACATAATGATCTATTTTAAACGATTGGAAAGGGTTTCAAAATAATTCAAAAACGTTCAGTAATAGTAAATAATAAGATATGAGAGCTCTTTCGTAACAATCATTTCAATAATTTGCTTAAAGTAATTGTAGTACTATGACTTTAAGAAACATTTTTCCTCTTATTATCTACAAAAGAGCTGATTACTAAGATTTATATCGCATTTTTACGAAGATTGGACCTCTCAAAGGTACGAGAAAATTTATGAAGACTGAATTAAGATTTATCTAATCTTTTAAACTAGCCAAAAATCCCGATCCAGAAGATCTAAATTCCAATTTTAAGGTATGTTTCCCAATATATATTATGATATGTTCTGAGTCATTTTTAATGTTTCAGTATTCAATAATATTATCCAATTATTATCAAAATAAAAATTAGGAAAATTACTTTTTATGTGGATTTTAAACTACTTATGAAATGATTTTAACCATTTGTCTGGCGCAGCTCGGCCGACGCTTGGCTCTTGCGCCAATAAAACCCAACCAACCAACCAACTATTATCAAAATATGTATTCTTCACCCTTATATTTATCACTAATTTTCTTTTTCACAGCTTCTTTAAAAGCTTTAAAACATATCGAATTTCTTTTTAATTCAATTATAAATCCAATAAATCTAATACTAGATTCTTGAATAACTCATTCACTTCAGTGGAAAATATTTTAAAATTATTTCATTACATTCTTAGAGCAGGAGATTAAATTAAAAGTTCATTTTTGGTGAAAATATTAAAAAATTTTTAATGAAATTTTTTCATTTTTGAATACTATTATTTATAAAATCCTTTTTGTTTCAAAATTCATTCTTCTGCAAGGTACATTCCTTTTTGGCATTGCATTATTCAAGTATTAATGTCATTTTAAATCTTTAAATATCTTTTTTGAAATTTAAACTTTGGGATGAAGAAATAGTCTAATAAATTAAACTCTAAAGTTTATTCCTTTGCTTAAATATGGAAGAATAATTTCTCAATATAATATAGAGTTCATGATCTATAGAATCTCTTAATCTATTTAAAAAATACTTTAAAATTATTTTAATATTTCATAATATGAAAAAGTTCAAAATTTCATATCATTTTTCAGTCAGATTTAGTATTTAAAAATTATTAGAAATTCAATTTATTTCTTAGCTTAAGGTCTGGGGGAAAATAGTTATCAGCAAGATTTTAACATACTATTTTATAAATTTCTAAATTATTATTTTAATTTTATACTTTTTTTTCAACGACAAAAACATTTATTTTATTCAAAATTCAAAATTACTATTTTGCATTTAAAAAAACATTCTTTACCAACATATTCACATACATTCAATACATTGGAAATATAATATATTTGAAAATATATTATACTTTTATAATACATATCAATATTCTGTTTTATAAATATATAAGACTCTTTCAACATCCACTGTTTGTTCCAATAATATTAATAAACAATAGATTGCAATAAAGCTCAATTTTAAAATTTTACTTGAAATATTTAATATTTTTATTATTTCCTTCAAATTACAGCTTCCCAACAAATTAATTAATTAAATTATTAGATTAAATAATCTTATATTTATTACATAAAATAAATTAGCATAAGCCAACTGATGACTAAAATAAACCAAATGAAATGCAAAGAAGTTATATAGATTTTAAAAGGCTTTCGAATATTTCAATAATTATTAGCAGAGAACGAACTAGATTTATAAGGAATGTTCTCAATTGATTTCCAAAAAAGCTCATTTCATGTGGCGCGTTCTACTCTTCTTCATGAAGTGTAGTATGCATGCTGTATATTTTCCGATATATGTTTTGGACGACCCAGAATGCATTTTGGACGACTTGATTCAAGTGTACAATATTAATCAGAACGCCTCATTCCAATTATTTTTTAAATCATTTATTCAATTATTCGAGCCAGTAAGCTTTTGAGTTATTGCATGTAAAATTAAGCGAACATACTGAGAGAAATATAAGCTAAAATATTTAGTTCAAAATTCAATATATTCTACAATTTTGCGATAAATCTATGCACTAAATTTCATCGATCTAGCTCTTTTTGTTTATATAGGATTTTTCAATATTCAATGGTAGGTAAGACGGCCAGACTTTCTGCAATGTGAAGACCACATATCAAATTCCATCCATCTAGCTTAGTGCATCTTTGAATTTTCAGATACACAAATAATATTTTCAATGGACGTGGATGTGCGGGGATTTATAAAAACTGTAAGCTCGGATTGTTTTAGAATTTCAGAGTACTCAAAAAGTTGTATGTGGTTGTGGATAGCCACAGTATTAAAAAATAGTGCTAAAATGTATTCCGGAACTTTCTAAGTATCTATAAAATATTTTTCGGGCACAATTAATAATTCTTTTTGTTGTTGTTGTTCAATAAGAGATAGCCTAAAAGAAAACCAAACTTAAATATGTGCAAGTGCACGATTAAATATTTTACATAGTTAAATATAAAAAAATTCAATATTGAATAGTTATTATTAATTTGAATGAACTTTTTCTTTTACCCCATCTAGATGAAGCTATTTTGGATTATACTTTTGTGCGCTGCAGCTCTTACTGTTGTCCTGAGTAAACCATCGAAGGCTAAGAGGCTGACCAGAGAATCCTCGAAAGTACACAGTGATACTATGGCTGCTCCCAGAGTGGTGGTCAAAAGATCACCACAAGACGACGACAGGATGAATTTTCAACTGGGTGCGACTGATTCTCAGCGTCAAGGACTGGTAACTGGTATATTCGGATTTGTTGGAGGTATTTTTAGGTTTATTGGGAATATTTTTAGGTCCGTGATTTAAGTCAAAGTATGAGGATCATTGATAAGAAACAATTTATGTATTTTAAAATTGTATAATGCAATTCTATTATTATTCCTGATATTTATAAATCTTATTTTCTAAATTTTGTGTCAATGATTTTATTGCAATAAAACTTTTTCAAAACTTTTCTGTATTATATTCATGTTAAATAAATAAAATAATTATATTATTGCAATGCATTATTTAGAATTTGTTTTATTTCAAGATCTTTAGATAGATCAATACAAGATCTTATATCTATCAATAGGAAAAAGGAGGAGTTTGTATAAAGCCTATTGATTCGCAAGAAAATATCAATGCGATATCGCATGTTTTTATAAATAACATTTTTATCCTTGAATAACAAATTTCATTTAACTAACGGTTTGATATAAAAGATATTTAAAGATTTAAAAAGTACTCTTGAAAAAATGATCATAAAATGACTAATTGTTTTAATATGCTTATTATTTTTTGGCATGCTTTATTAGAAATTTAATTATTTATTTCGAATAATAAAGCAAATCAATAATGAAAAATGGCACCAAAGTTATCCGTTCTCAGTTTTTCCACACCTTTTATCAAGTGGGAAAATTTATATTTATATTTCTATCAGTCAGCTGAAAGGATAAAATAAAAAGATGATCTAGGAAACAAAATAACTAAACATATCATCAAGATGTTATTAAAAGTTCAATTTTAACCCTTTGCGCTCCAAAAAATAATTAGATGCAAAATTGTTCACCTAATGCAAAGATTTGTTTATTGCTATGAAAAATAAATATAAATAATTATTTTAAGTGAAATTTCTTTGAAAACTGAATCTACATCTCTTAACCATTATGTAGACGTTTTTAACATTTAAGTTTGAAAAATAAATAAATAAAACGTCAGAATGTTTAGACCAGGACAATCAAAATCTTGAATGGTGAGTCAGAGGCACCATTGGAGTGCAAAGGGTTAAATTACTTTAGTAGACAACTTGATTAAAGATATTTTTTAAACAGTTTACTTTTTGTAATTTTGCTACTACAATTCTAATACCAACCAAACTGACTGAAAGAATTAAGGCAATTTATTTTCATACCTTTTCTTATAATCAAATATAAATCAAAATCCACTTATATAAATTTTTAGTATTACTCAAAAAATTACAAACGGTATATTACTAATTTTGATAACATAACTATTGGAAAGCATACATTACTATCTTATATCAATCTATCGTGTGTGTGTGTTGTACCAGTAAAACATTTTGACATATTTAAATACAGCAGTGACGGCATGATACATCTAGAATGGATTATTTTAATTTTATTCCAAAACTCTTGTGGAGGGGGGAGCAAGATATTATAGTGTGGTGTAAGACAACTGGAAATTGAATGCTTAATGTTAGTGATAATGACATCACTTCATACAGAATGACATGACTTCGCGATATTATCTGAAGCTTATTACACGATACGTAATATATACAAATTTTTAATGAAGATACTCTACAAATTTTAAACCATTTGCAATTTTTTGTAAAAGATATTTCTAAAATTTTAGGGGAAAAACAACGCATGTTTAATGAAAACTTTAAATTTTTTTTTTCAATTTCTAAATATTTTCAGTGTTTCGAATAAATAGCATTTATAGCATTACATTTGCATTTCTTAAATATTTCATTCGAAATATCTATTTATGGATAGAAAAAAGATTTTTCTCATGTTAGGACTTAGCGACAGCAAATGACAAGGATACAAATATTCAAATGTTTCAAAAGTGTTTAGTAATGAAATATAATTAGAAATACAAACGTTGTAAACACGTTTTAAAAAACCCGCTTCAATTAATTTTATGAATTTGACGAAAATAATAAAAACATATTAGAAAAAAAAGATTTTTTCCTTCACTTCTTGATAAATACTACAGTACTAAAACTAACGCAGCATTTCTACAGATTCGCCCGTTTTGATGTCTTCGGAATTGAATGTCTTTAATAGAACAGCTCCGTTAGTAATTATAAGAAATCTCTCACAAGAGTGAAATATATAATAAGAGTCCGAGTTTATGGTATGCTGCTTCAATTTGTTATTTTTTACTATGTTAAGCTATTCTGTACTTTTTAAAATCTCATTTTTATTTTAAATTACTGTTTTAAGAAATTAAGCACAAAATTATTTTACTGATATTTTAAGCCGGCGTTTACTACAGCATTAGTAAACTGTAAAAGTGCTATTAAATGTAATTTTAATTTTCTTTGTATAATTTATGGATTGGTAATGAATATGTTTACTTCATTTCTTTTAAGGATACTTTTTATCTATAAAACGTGAGAATTACTCCTTTTTTTGTTAGCTTTGCTTTCTTAAAACTTTTTAAGTATCCATACCAAAATTTTCCACATCAAACTCGACATTGACTCGAGATTTTCGGGGATTTCCATGCTCTTGTATTTGTATCCAAAATCTCTTTTTTAGCCTTTTGTATTCCCGTTTATGATTCTATTTATCTGTCTTTGAGTACTCGATATCAGAAAAGGAATGAACTAGATGGATGAAATATAGTATATGCTTCCTTAGCTAAAGTGTTAAATTAATGTTTAAGTTTATCAAAATCGAAATACGCTTTATTTCAATACTTCAACTATGCAAAAAAAAAGGATGCAATTTTTTTTAAAATTAAACTATAGTAGATTGGTTGAAGTTGATTGAAACTATATAACCCCGGTTGAAATGGATGATAGCTAAACCCCTTCCTTGCGGTACACTCCTCCCTTTCCCCACCCCTTCGAAAACTGATAAGGCTTATCTTTCTTTTCGGACTTTGATTATTTTTTGGATTTTTGGAACTTTGAATAATTTTTAAA
>JAOUZG010039258.1:0-10430 GCA_026289955.1 Argiope argentata
AGAGTCGATGAGAAGAAGAAAAATATATATATATATATATATATATCATAATATATTTCTATAAAACTATATATTTATATTTATATGTATAAGTTTATCCTCACATATGTAAAATATATTATATTTAGAATCAAAGACATTAATTGAGGCAATAAAATTACAATTATTAATTAAATTTATTTGAATGTCTAAACCATTACAACTTATACATTTAATTCTGATTGGTTTGTTTTAAAGAAATCTTTTATGATAATTTTCAAAAATTAAAATAATAAAGAGCGTTGAATACTTTTTTTCTCTCTTCATTTGTTTTTTTTTATAAAAATGGATATCTGAGAATATCATCGTACTTAGAAATAATTATATTTGAAACTTTTATTTACAAAAAAATATTATTCTATGTTAAGAAAACTTTTTAAATTTTTTTTTCAATTAATTTAATATAAAAATAAATTTATTCCTTAAATGAGACAGTTTAGATAAAACAAAAACTTTTATCTAATGTTCTGCTATTAACACACGAGACCCAGTTTAAAGTAATTAGAGACTCTAAACCTCAAGCAGCATTCAGGATGCCAGGTGTCTCAGATTAAGTTTGAATCTCCTCTAATTAAAGCTTGGGAAAAATTATTTTTCACCCAAAGATTAAGCAAAGAATTTTAGTTAGAAGTAGTACTTTCTTTTCTCCAAGTCAACATATTTTAAGGAAAAGCATTTTAAAGTCAAGTAGCTTTAACAAAATACATGTTTCATGTCTAAACCTGAACAGATGACAATTCTTAAAAATTTTAGTTATTTGAATTTTCTTTCAATGATAATGATATTTCCAAATTCTTTAAATTTATATTAATATTGAGAATTTAGTTTTTATATTTTTAATCAATTTCTGAAGTTTGGGGATTTTTACGTTTTAAATTCTAAACGATTCGATAAAAATAGAGGTTAAAGCAAACGCATTTGTAAGAAATTTTTTATTTATTATATATTTTGAAATTTCAAAAAAAAGACATTTTTTTAAAAAAATAGAGAAAATTGTTTATACTTAAAGCAGATAATTTTAAAAAAATTTTACAATCAATAATAATAATTAGATAAATTAAAAAGAATTATTAATGTATCGTCTTTTATTTATTTTCTATTTCTGTTTTTAAAAAAATTTGAAATAAATAATTCTAAATAAATTGTTTCTAAATAAATGAACCACAACTTTATTTAAAAGTCTGTATAATAGTGAAAAATGAATAAAGTGATAGTAACTAAGAGCTTATATGGAAATCAGAGATGCATTAAATTTATGTTAAAAACAAGGCATTAGAGACTTAAATTACAAGATTTACACTGTTATCTTTAGAATATAACGATAAATAACTCAATACAAACATTTCAGCGGTTGTTTAGAATATTTGAACACAATACATCATCAAATTAGAATTTCTGTTTCAGTGTTTAAGAAGTAATGTATTTGTCCTGATATTTATCAATTTATATAGGTGAATATTTTAGAATATCCTGATAAGTTATGTGCTGGAAAAAATTACGCTGATATGTTCTGAAGATATTTCGTTGCAGTTAACCTTTTATTTACACAATAAATTAGTCTTGAAATTCAAGAAAAATAATTTGACAAAGGCATTCATGCCGAGGTGTGTTTAAAAATTAATTATATATTCTGAAAAAAAGGAAAAAAATTACGCATCCAACCTTCTCACCTCTTTATATATATGATTTATTATTTTTAAATTCTTGAATCAAAGGAAATTAGTAAAAAAAATTCTATCAAAAACTTCACAAAAAATATATAGTATAAAAATTTTAATAATGCAAACTTTTCCATGCAAATTTATTCTCCTTTTTAGTAAAAAATGTGAAGTACATAATTATTCTGTCAAGAAAAAATAAAGCCTTTTTTCCAAACTGCCAAGTATGTTTTTATTATTTTAAGGTAAACTCAAAGTTTTGATTTTTATTATGATGCTGCTTTTATCTGAAATGCTTTTATCCTTAAATGAGAAAATAAGCGTTTTGAATATTATAAATAAGCTATTTGGGGATAGATAGAGTTCCATATGATATTTCATATAAAATTGAAATAAACCTGTTAGGGCTATCAATGAGAATTATATCCTCAACCAATAAGTCTGCAAAACTTTTCCTTTGAGAAGCATTGTCAATTAATGCACTTTCTGGCATCAGAAAACATTAAAAAATCAAAACACGTCTTTAATCGATGTAACATTTACCAAATCTACTAACCCGTTTTCATAGTAGGATTCCGATACTAATGCAAGAGTATATTTTCTGCAAAGTCATTTGAATAAATTTTCAATCAATACTAATTATTTTGTGAAGAAGTTTCCTACAGAGTAACAAATAGTAGATACCAAAATATGTTGGGCATATGTTTAAGGGTAGATTATTGCAGGAACTATAGTTCGAAATTTCCTCTGCATATAAAAGACAAAACTAATTATAGATATCATGAAACATTAATTTTCAATCATGCCTTTGTTTCAATCATGCCTTTGTTATAAATTTATTTTTTATTTTTTAAAGTTTTTTTTTTTTTTGCTATTTATTTACTATTATTATTTTAATGCAGAGAATAATATTCTGAAGAATTTCGTTTTTTTTCTTTGCATCGTCTGTCTCTAACTATACCTGAAATAGTTCTTGTAAGCCCTGCCAATTTTGGTAGGCCTTACAAGAACTATTGTCAATGGTTGCCAAAGTTTGCAGGTCCGCCAAACTTTGGCAACCCTTCTCACCTCAGTTAGCAACACTTTTTCTGCAGATACTCAAGAACGCGAAGTAAGAGTAACGCAAAGTAAGAGAGAGTGGAAACGTTTGTGGAACCAACTTGAGTAAGAGAGAGATCAACCAATGAGTAGATGAGAGATGGATTGCAGAACGAAGGAGGAATGTTGAGAGGTGAACCCAAGGATGAAGACAAGTCATTCCAGGACTGAGGAAGCAAAAAGAAGGAAGTCAGTCAGAGTTGAAGTCTGGATCTGGAATTGACGAAATGAGAGTGTAGAGGTCAGTCTTAGTTTAAGACTGACGAAATAGAAAGTTTATAGGAACGTATTGAGTGTTCTTTTATGTATGTGCTGTGGGACTAAAACTGGATGTGACCACTTTCTCTACCACTCACATTAAAGAAACCCTTAAATTAATCTTAAAATTCTTTTGTTTGGAAGAATAAAAATATATTTATTACAAATTAGTTATTTATATACCTTTAGAACAGTTCTCTAAAAATAGAAACAGATATTACATATTTTATATTCAAACATGACATTATAATATTATAGGGACAGAAATTATTTATTATTGTGCATGATATCACGTCTCCTAAATTCAAGTCTTCAATCTATCTGCTGAATTACAGCAGAAAAATATCTGTTAACTTCTAGATGTTGATTCTAATAATTTTCTCAACTCTGATGGTCAGTGAATCTGACTTTCTGGAGAAACATGGCATTATATTGTTTTTCTAGGTATCGAAACTAATTTGATTTTTTCCAACCCCAATTCTATATCATTATTTGAATGAATATAATGGAAAACGTTTGTGGAACCAACTTGAACTTTGTATTAAAAAAATACTTACAAAAAAGACAAATCATGGACAGTCGTGGCTCAAAGTTATCTTGAAAAATAAAAAAATAAATCTTATATTGAATAATAAATATATATAGATAAGAGAATGAAAATAAAATTTAAATTTTTGAAGAAATGCTGATCATTCGGTTATAAATAAAAGCTGTTCATAATTAGATATCATTTCAAGAAATATTTAAGGTTATTAAGATACGCTTCGTCATCATTAAATAGAAAAAATTTGTTGATCGTATAAAATATTTGAATAATATAAATTCAATTAGTCTATAAACAATTTCAATAAAACCTCATTAAAGTAAAACAAATTATAGGATCACTGAAGAAATTATTTTGTATTTGTTTCACAGAAAGAAGGTATATTATTAGGAAAAAAATGACATTTAAAATTTAAATATTCTGTCAATTACAAGATAAATTCAAAACATTTACAAAATATTTGAATTTATTCATAGCTGTCTAACACGTGTGCTTTTTACAGAATGGAAAAAAAATGAAATTTGGTGTCGCTATTTTACATGTGTTTCTCTCTCTACTTCCTTCAGTTTTAGATAGTGACTCTTTTTAAAGCACCTTATTGTGGCTAAATAAAATTCACCCCATGTGTCCAATAAAAAAAGCTTAAACGTATTTTATAATGATCTGCATGAAAGTGAATTCCCAATGCCTGTTACAGAAAACTCAAAATATCCCTATATTTATCAAATTGGATCGTATCCTTGGACTACGAGCCTCGTTAACGACAGATATTTTAACGAACGTTTCTAAGGTACCGAAAACATTCTGTTTATTTTAGGGGT
Source organism: Argiope argentata (assembly GCA_026289955.1). NCBI lineage: Eukaryota > Metazoa > Arthropoda > Arachnida > Araneae > Araneidae > Argiope > Argiope argentata. The sequence continues at coordinate 4,419 of JAOUZG010039258.1, forward strand.
AGAATTTTGGAGAAAAACAATATTACTTTAGAATTGATAAAATGTGACACTTAAGAATTAAATCTTTATTTATCTTTCCTTATATATCTCAAAAATGAGTTCAACTAGCTCCGGTTATTTAATCCTGTAGAATTTTTTCGTGATTCGGCAAAGCACACATTTTTTTTTCTTTCTGTGAATATCTGCCTTCATTTTGATTTGTCATTGATTTAAACGCATTTTTCATGCATTAAAATATGCATAAAATTTCATACAATATAAAATTTTATACATTAATACATTAAAAATATGAGCACAAACTTGAAAATATATTCATTTGAATTAGATTCAAATCTATGTTTATGTGTGTGATTTCCATTGAAAAGAAAAAATGCTTAGTTATAATAACGGAAAATCGTGCATAACAACAAAAATATAAGTTAAGATGGATGAAAACTTATTTTAAGGTTCAAATGAAATTGGAGACAGAATAAAGAAATAAGAAAGGGTGATACCTGCTGCTAAAAATTTCATATTAATATTAACCTCCAAGAAGGAAAGAACAAAATTAGAAACAACCGAAGGAAAATCTTCAATGATGTTAACGAGATGCGGAATTACTCCGATAAAATTGATTAGGTTATATTTTTAAAATTATTAGGTAATAATTAAAATAATTAGATTTTGTTTACCTTTTTATTCTTATTGTTCCAAAACAATAATAACAAATAATTTTACTTAAATGATCACATTTCTTTTCAGAATTCTAGAATGAGTAATGTTACACTAAGATAGGAATCAGGACATATGTTCTATATTTTTGAAATATGAGCTCTAAAAACAAAGGAATAATTGAAGATATCCATTAGATCCAACAAACATTCTTGTGAAAACAGCATACTCTTATCTTTTTTCAGCATTTTTATTCACAAATTTCTAATAACTCAATTAAAGGACTGAGTTTGTTTCCTTATTTATTATTTACTCTTTTATTTCTTTTAATTTTTACTTGGAATTTTCTCTCTCCCTCCCTCCCCCCCTCTCTCTTTGTATATATATATTACATATATGGCGCCGCTTATGGAAAGGGGTGAGCAGCAGCACGGATGCACCTTGAGCGCTTCTTGAGCGTTTAAATTTGTAAACGACCTTTAGGAACACCCTGTATCATGTATATGTATATATTTTATTTGTTTCTCTTTTATTAATTGCTTTCTAATGCTAAGATAATTGTTTTCCATAAAAGCATCTTTTTTTTTCAGGATGTATATTTTGCTGTTTTTAGCGTAATTATTTGAAGTAATTTTTGCTTTTTCATTTTAGTTGCTCAATTTTTTCCGATGTGAATGGTATGATTAAATTGTGAAGACTTGTTCCGTTTGAATTTAGGGATGTCTGTAATTTTCAGCGTATAGGTATCTATTGCTTTATAAAATGATTGCACGTAAGGAAAATTTAAAAAGAAATTAGAAATATTGCAGAAAGTATAGTATTGTATACTAAAAAAGAGTTAAGACAAATCTACAAGGCAAATTATATATTTATTGGTAAAAAGTAATTCGGGAAAATTTATAGAATTAGAAAGTAAAAACACCAGACTAAAATATGTAAATAATATGAGACTTTTCATTTACATCCATTAAACATACTCACACAATTCATCTTTTCCCTAAATCAATAACACTGAATTCAAACAAAATAAATCTGCATTCGCTGGAAGGATTTTTATCTGTTATATTTGCGTTATTTAAGCGATAAGCATGTTTTCCATTATCCAGCATGTTCACAATAAAGAGATGTATGTTTTGAAATATATTAAAGTTATTATAAATTTAAATTAATAGTTTCTTACATATTTCTTCGAGACAACGGAGTAGAAAGGTGCATTATCATTGGAATAATTCGAAAATAGAAAGAAACGCAGACATTTGCAAACAGGATCGCATAAGTTTACATAAAATTTAATTGTCTAGCATTAAGAGCATGAAAAGGCAGAATTCACGACAGAAAATGTAAATGTGAAAACTGAAAATCTTGCATTTCGTTCAGTTTTGATTTGAAAATTTTCATTTTCTTTTCCATGTTCTTTTCTGTGAATAAATTATTGAAAAAAAAGGTATGAGGAATTGTTTAGCAAATTTATCGCAGCATTTAAAAACAAATATTAGATTAGAATCAGCGCATTGCAAAAAAAGATTTATAAATAGAAGGAATAAAAAAAATCTTGTTTATAAAGCTGATTTTTTATTTAAATAGAGTAGTTATCATTTGCCCAATTGAAAGTTATTTACCTTTTACTCGAAAATACTTTTTATAAGAACGAAAACTTCCCTTTTTTTGAAATTTAATAACGAAATAAATAAAATAATAAACGAATATGATCAATGAAAATAAAATGTATTTTAATGAATTTAATCACAAAAATAAATATCTTAAACAAATAATTGTTAGTCAAAATGTATTTTGTAAGAGATTTTAAGAGATTATTATTATACTTAAAATATATTAAAAATTACATTGGAGCTAGTTTTAAATATATAGCTTAAATTTCAAATTACTTTCAAATTTGCGTAATAACTACCTTTCTGCTAATTGCCTAACTACCAGACATTCCAATTTATTACCTTTTTTATTAGATAAATCAATTTGTATATACATTTCATTTCATTTTAATCTGTATATTCACATAAACTAATGATCCGAAACATATCAAGAGATTTATTTTTTTTAACTCTGTGTCAGTTTGATTGGATTGCTTTTATAATCATCGTCTATGATTCTATGCACACGTAAACTATTATATTTTTTGTTAAAAAAATAATTTCCCGCACTAAAATCATTTTTCTGGAAATAATATAAATAATAACTGAATATTATAATTTGATTCGATTAATGACTCAAATGTTTGTTTGCACATATTTAAATAATCAATCCGTAAATCTAGACTAAAAATTAAAATAATTAATGATTTTTTTATGAAGCACGTATAAGTATTTTTTTAAAAATGCAATTGAAGTTTTATGAAGAAGGAAATATTTATGTTAAGTGAATCCTTCGTAAATTTTTTTCTTCATTATTTCCTAATGGACATTGATGATTTTTCTGGGATTTTTTCTTTTAATAAGAATAGAGTTGGAATAATCTTACAATAATTAAATCTGAATTTTTCTAATCTTTAATTAACCCATCAGGAATGCCATTTTCTTGTTATAATTTATCGTAGAATGTTATGATAAATGTGATGAAAGATTGCAAATGTACCAATGGCTTATTTTGTGAATGAATATTTCTGGCAAAAAATACCAATACACAATCTGTCAGGAAAATTCAAAGGAAACACAAAAAATTTCTAAACATCAATGCATAAATTTATATAAAATTTAATTTTCTTGCTGCAAAAGCATGAAGAGGCAACATTTACAGCAGAATTAATTGTCAATTTTAATAGCTCACAAGTAGAGAGAATATTTTTGCAAAGATCTATTTTCTCACATTCTGACTTCATTTGTCCTAATCCCATCCAACTATATCACTTCATTAGATAGACGGAGTTCCAATAAAACAATAAGAATTAGTTTTGTCGTCGAAAGGAATTACTGATCTTATGTATAGAAAATAGAATTTCAATTTTCTCTTTGAAAAGTTTTATTCTTAATTTGCTTTACTTGAGTGCGTCCCCTTAAGGGTTTAATCGGCTTTACCAGCGTTAGTCGTTTTAAAAAATATATTTTTTAAATCTCTGAACAGATATAATAAAAAAAGATAAATGATGATAAATAAAAAAAGAAAAGCATAAAGAAACATAAAAAGGAAGAATTTAAAAATCTCATTCCTGAAATGTTGCATTTAATATTTAAAATTATAAGTTATAATATTTAAATTTAATATTCATTATTTTGAGTATTTCCAGAAAAAATATGCTAATTATTTTAGCAATATTTATTCTAAGAAATGTTTCTGTCTTTCACTTCTTGAATCATTACCCAAAAAATAGCTAATAAGTTTTTTTTTTTTTTCATTTTCAATATTTGTTTAAATCTCTACGATAGTGTTGCCAACTATCTACTTGTAATTTTTTTATCATGTATTAGAAAATTTTTCTGGGAAATTGTTTTTCATCCCCATGTACTAAAAAAATTCTGAAAGTTTATTTTCAAAATTGAAATCAGACACAAAAATAAAAACTAATTAGCGAAGATTAATCAGAATTTACATTCACTTAAAAAAAATCACTAATTTTTTTTCAATTATATTTGAAATAAATTATCTATTTTTTTATATTTTCTAACAAAATATAAGCTTTTCATGATTTATAGAATTATATTGAGTTCAAATACTTTGAAAAAAAAACACTTATTAATTTCTTTTAATAACTTCATACCTGTTTTATTTTTCTATACCTTTATATACGTTAAACTATTTTGCTCTTGAAAGTTAATGAGTATGAAAAGAAAATTGATGGATATGAAAGATATGCCTTTTAATTCTTCTACATTAAGTGACTTTTTATCTTCTCTCAGATGCAAATTTATAACATTTTTAGCAGATGAATTTCTGCTAGAAAATCATCTGCTAAAATCTCAAAAATCAATAATAAATATACGCTATATATTTATTTGAAAAATTATATATATATATACACTTAAGTGACAAAAGTCATGGGATGACTGTAATATTGTTTCGGTCCTCCTTTTGCCCGGCGAAGTGCAACAACTCGACGTGTCATTGAGTCCACAAGTCGTTGGAAGTCCTCTGCAGGAATATTGAGCCATGCTGTGTCTATAGACGCCAATAATTGTGAAAATGTGGATGGCGCAGGAGTTTGGGCACGAACGGACCTTTCAATGATGTCCCATGAATGCTCGATGGGATTCATATCGGGCTATCTAGGTGGCCAGATCATGCGCTGGAATTGTCCGGAATGTTCTTCAAACCAATCTCGAACAGTTCTAGCCCGGTGACATGGCGCATTGTCATCCATAAAAATCCCATCGTTGTGTGGGTACGTGAAGTCCATGAATGGCTGCAAGTGATCTACAAGCAGCTGAACGTAACCATTTCCAGTCAATGATCGGTTCATTTGCACCATAGAAGCGAGTCCATGCCATGTAAAAACAGCCCACACCATTATGCAGCCACCACCAGCTTGAACAGTGCCTTGCTGACAGTTTGGGTCCATGGCTTCGTGGGGTCTGCGCCACACTCTAACCCTACCATCCGCTCGTAACAACTGAAATCGTGACTCATCTGACCACGCCACGGTTTTCCACTGGTATAGGGACCAGTCGATATGCTCACGAGCCCAGGAGAGTCGCTGCAGGCGATGTCGTGCTGTCAGTAAAGGCCCTCGAGTCGGTCTTCTGCTGTCATAGCCCAAGGAAGGCAAATTTCGCCGCACAGTCCTATCGGACACTTCCCTCGTACGTCCCACATTGATTCCTGCAGTTATTTGATGAAGTGTTACGTGTCTATTAACATTGACCATTCTACACAGACGTCGGTGGTCTCGATCCTTAAGTGCAGGTGGTCGCCCACTGCGCTGTCCATGATGGGATGGGATGCCTGAAATTTCATACTCTCGGCACACTCTTGATACTGTGAATCTCGGAATGTTGAATTCACTAACGATATCCGCAATGGAATGACCCATGCGTCTAGCTCCAACTAACATTCCACGTTCAAAGTCTGTTACTTCTCGTCGTGGCGCCATAAATCACGAAACACCTGTTCACATGAGTTACTTGAACACAAATGAAAGCTCTGGAAAACGAACTGCGCATTTATACTTTTTCGCTGCGATACTACTGCCATCTGTATATTTGTATATTGCTATCCCCTGACTTTTGTCACTTCAGTATATATATATATATATATATATATATGTGTGTGTGTGTGTGTGTGTGTGTGTGTGTGTGTGTGTGTGTGTGTGTGTGTGTGTGTGTGTGTGTGTGTGTGTGTGTGTGTGTGTGTGTAGGATATTCCACAGAACCATTTTAATTAACCAGCATCTGCCTTCATCTTGTTTTGTCAACA
>JAOUZG010039266.1:0-22928 GCA_026289955.1 Argiope argentata
TTTTTTTCTGAAATATTTCCAGGCCAGTACGCGAGACTCCAGGTGTCGCTGGTCTTCAAGCGCAAAACCGGATTTTTCATGATTCGCCTGTACGCCCCTTTCTTGGCCCTGGTCGCCGTCTCGTGGCTGTGCTTCTGGATCCCCGCCAAACTGCTGGCCCTGAGACTACCGCTGCTCCTGGTTGTCCTCTACCTGATGTTCCACGTAGGGTCCGACATCAGCGGCAGGTCCCCTCCGGTCTCCTACACCAAAGGAAGCGACGTCTGGATGGCCGTCTGCGAGTCCCTGGTCTTCGTCGGCTTCCTAGAGACCATCGTCGTTCACGTCCTCTACAAAAGGAAGGAAAAGAGCCTTCGCAAGAACGATCCCGAAACTCAGACCATTCTGGAAATGGACGAAAAAGTAAGTTGAAAATATATTTATGTTTCCATTTTCCCGAATATGTAATATAGAGAAAAAAAATAATAGAGAAGACCGGGGCTATTTGGCACCGGGGGCAAGTCGACACTCGGCTGAGAGCCCCTAAATTGCAGTAGAACTGAGAACAAAATGAACAGGAAGTATCACTTCCTACTCTGAGAAATTTTTAATCGGTTTCATACGGACTACGAGACGCTAAAGTTAAATTGTTATTCTTTACTTAAAAAGTAATTATTTACAACTCATTTGAAATTCTTCCAGACTATACAATATACAAAATAGAATTTATTGCCTATCACAATTAGCATTTTTAGATTCACGGGCCAATTCATGAGGTAACGTCATTTAATTAACTTAATATTTCTGGGAAGGGGGAATGGAATAAAACTAAAAAAAACGACCTGACAGGGCATGTTGGCACTAGGTTGGGCAGGGTATCACCTGCACCAGCGGGGCAGGCTGGCTTCGAGTTTTGAATGATGTAAACAACTAACAAATTTTACAGTCACGGTTGGAAATAGAAAGGAGACAAATTTGAAGAATCGAGCTTCCATGACGGGGGCTTCGTGTTTGAAGTAATAAAAGCGGCATTTCATTACGATCTGTCGCATTCAAAGGCAGCTGAAAGTTTGGGATGCCTTTGCGTTCCTCAAAGCACTGCCACTCATTACGAAACCAAATTTAATAAAAAAATAACTAATTATATATATATATATATATACACTGAAGTGACAAAAGTCATGGGATGGCAGTATGCAAATATACAGATGGCAGTAGCATCGCAACGAAAAAGTATAAATGCGCAGTTCGTTTTCCAGAGCTTTCATTTGTGTTCAAGTTATTCATGTGAACAGGTTTTTCGTGATTTATGGCGGCACGACGAGAATTAACAGACTTTGAACGTGGAATGTTAGTTGGAGCTAGACGCATGGGTCATACCATTGCGGATATCGTTGGTGAATTCAACATTCCGAGATCCACAGTATCAAGAGTGTGCCGAGAGTATGAAATTTCAGGCATCCCATCCCATCACGGACAGCGCACTGGGCGACCACCCGCACTTAACGACCGAGACCGGCCGACGTCTGTGTAGAATGGTCACTGTTAATAGACACGCAACACTTCGTCAAATAACTGCAGGAATCAATGTGGGACGTACGAGGGACGTGTCCGATAGGACTGTGAGGCGAAATTTGTCTTCCTTGGGCTATGACAGCAGAAGACCTTTACTGATAGCACGACATCGCCTGAAGCGACTCTCCTGGGCTCGTGAGCATATCGACTGGTCCCTAGACCAATGGAAAACCGTGGCGTGGTCAGATGAGTCACGATTTCAGTTGTTACGAGCTGATGGTAGAGTTCGAGTGTGGCGCAGACCCCACGAAGCCATGGACCTAAACTGTCAGCAAGGCACTGTTCAAGCTGGTGGTGGCTGCAAAATGGTGTGGGCTGTTTTTACATGGCATGGACTCGGTCCTCTGGTGCAACTGAACCGATCATTGACTGGAAATGGTTATGTTCAGCTGCTTGCAGATCACTTGCAGCCATTCATTGGACTTCACGTACCCACCCAACGATGGGATTTTTATGGATGACAATGTGCCATGTCACCGGGCCAGAACTGTTCGCGATTGGTTTGAAGACAATTCCGGACAATTCCAGCGCATGATCTGGCCACCTAGATTGCCCCATATGAATCCCATCGAGCATTTATGGGACATCATCGAAAGGTCCGTTCGTGCCCAAACTCCTGCACCATCCACACTTTTACAATTATGGACGTCTATACAGACAGCATGGCTCAATATTCCTACAGAGGACTTCCAACGACTTGTGGACTCCATGACACGTCGAGCTGTTGCACTCATCCGGGCAAAAGGAGGACCGACACGATATTAACAGTCATCCCATGACTTTTTTCACTTCAGTGTATATATATATATATACTTTTTTAAAAAATTCTATTACGGAAAGCCGGCATTATGTACAAGCAAAAGCGACGAGCACTACACAAAACGGAATGAGAAAAAGCTGATGAAATTTTTATCCCTGCGAATATATACTTTTAGGCTTTTGTGGGGATCTTTGACTCATGTCAATCACATGTACATCTCGTGCAAGGGAATCATAGGGACCTTTTAAAGGAATGTGCTTAGCTAGACAATTTTTATTCCTTCACTCGGAGTGTGGGAAATAATCGGCTTTTAGCCGATTCAGCAATTTTACAAAGCTTCTGTTGAATTAATTAACTAGAACAAGTGGAATGGATCAGGAAATAAGGGAATATTTTTTTAGAATGTAGTTACAATGGGCTGAATATTCTCTTTTCTCCGTTTGCAGATGAACCAGGGGAACGGTGATTCTTCCACCAGTCTAGAGGCGAGTCGTTTGAAGTGTGCCGGCAAAGCCCACGAGCGCGTCGACAGAATCAGCGCCTTCCTCTTCCCGAGTTCGTTCGTGATCTTCAACTTTGTTTACGGCCTCGTGTATTGCTGCAGCCGTGATTCGAATTGAAGAAGGAAGCATCGAGTAGAATATTTCACGTATCGCTGTAAAAGTTTGACCCTAGAGACTGAAACTGAACTGGAAACATGGATTTTTCTCCGTTTAGATTATAATTACTTTGTGCAGACATTTAACTATAGTCTGTGTATTTTCTGTAGGTAGCAGACAACAGTATAATTCTTTTTTTACACAGCTATTAAAATATGCATATAGCTTTCTGCTTTATACTTTGTTCATTTACGTGGGGTTTCATTTACGTTAGCATTGTAGGTTTGAGTGACACTGTTGTCCGCCTCAGTGTTGCTCGGCAGACAACCATTAAGGAGGAAGAAAATGTGACCTCGAATCTCCACAGAAAATGCGCAGACTATAGAGAGGTATAACACGAGCGACATTTGCCAAAAGTTGTTTTTGCGTCATTAAATGTGTAAATACTTCTATACAATGACATTTGGTATTCCAGCGATATTTTCAAGCATGCATTTCTTTCCGAAGTAAAAAAAATACAGCACTTTTCAGAAAAAAAAGCAATCAAGTTTTCGAATAAGTATTGTTTCCTTTCTTGATGTTACTGTTTCTAACGTTAAATAAGAAATATGATGACGAACTTAAATCTAAAAAAGTTCAATTAGGCATTTTTTACTCACATTTGCAGATTTCTATCAAATTTTGAGTAAATTCCGTTCGAAAAAATTCCGAATACAAGTTAACATAATAATAAGAAAACGAAGAGAGCTAGAGAGATGAAATTTGATTCATAGATCAATATAGTAAAATGAAATTCAACAAGTGATTGACTGTCTGTCGGTCTATACACTTCATAAATAAGTGCGATAATCACGATAATGGTTTACATATATCAAATTTGGTACGGTTATTTGTTGGCTATCATTCCCCAGCATACGCTAATAGTATGCAAAAATCGCATTTGAGTTTTAGGGGCGTTTTTTAAAACCGAATGACACAAAACAGCACTTGTCCCTCTATTCCATACCAACTTTGACTCGTAAATATAGTTGATTCAAAATTAGATAAATATCTAAAATGCAAATCATTAGTTTGTGTACCAATATTATATATCTAGCCCCCCCTTCGTTTTGTAATTGTATTAACGTATATTCGGACTCACGAACTTCTTTTGGACGGATTTTGCTCAAAATGTGACAAAAATTTTCAAAATTTAAAGACAGTATATCATATTTCAATCGTCTAGATCAAATCTATTTTTTTTCTTTAGTTATCATTGTCACAGGTAAACAAACACCTGGACATTTTTTTAATGTGTTTTTCGAACTCATTGAGCTCTGAAATTAAATGATTCGTAAAAATCTGAAATTCAAATTTCTTGACAATTACTATATATTTTCTATATTAAAAAATTAAATACATTTGAGTACTTATTGTTATATGAAAATCTTTTATAGTCATGAGGAAATCCTATTATATAAATTATTCATTAATTCGTTACAGTAGACAATGGAAAATATGTAAGAAGATAAAGATTCAAACTGTACCTCTCAGTACCTTCATTGCAGTGAAATTCAATTTTGAAAATGGTATTAAAATGTTATCTCTGAATTATACCTAAGCATAATTTTCTGAGATGAAAGCGTTGTGGAATAGTAGATTTCTAAACATGGTTTTAACTATTACAGAAAACACGCGGGTGCCTATAACTAATATCGGATCTATTTAATTATGATTATTGTGTTCACGACGAAAACTGTAGACTATAAAATAAAATAACGCAATTCTTTGAATTTAGTTTTTTAATACTTTTTGGTTTCAATAAGTACAGATCACAAACCAAATTTTTTTTTTCACAAACTCAGTAAATATTTATTGTCATGCTAATAACGTGATATTTATGAATTCATACTCTATATAGTGCTGAAAATAAATAATGATTTATAAAGAGATATTATGATTCGAAAATTACTGTTACTTGCGAAAAAAAGAAAATACTCTATTTAATAAAATTTAAAAATAGTAATACATTATTAAATAAGTTATTAATAAATAATTTTGAATAATATAGAAATATTAAACTTACTTCATAGTATTGAATTAGTTATATTTATTTCACTTTAAAATGGGAAATCATTGTGTTAATTGCATCATTGTGAAACAGGTATCTAAAATTTAATATTTATACAATTTTCGCTTCCATATATTAACAAAAACATTCCATAAATCCCACAATAACTCTTTTTGTGAAAATTTAGATTAAAATCTTTAGGAAATATTTTATTTTTCTTAGCTTAATACGGAGGGGCGAAAAATATATACAATCCTAAAGTTTTCATTTACTCATTTTGTGAAATGCTAATTTAAATTTGGTTGAATATCTTTGTCCTCATGAACGGGATCTGCAAATAAAACTGATTCTGTGATAGTTTCAATTATTTGAACTTTTCCATCTTCAGAGACTGAACGCCATATAATATACGAACTTTTCCATCTTTATAGACCATATAACATACGAAACTTCATAGACTGATGACCTAATAATATATGAACTTTCCTATCTCCACAGACTGAAAACCATACAAGATTTTTTTCTATCTTCATAGATTGATAGTTATACAAGAGAATGTGAACATTCTAATATCAACTGCTTCTATGAAGCAATGATTTTCTATTTTACTGATTTTCTTACTTTCATAGATTGACTGAAAGACGCCAAAATGGATTTCATCTTCTAAAATTCCTGCATCAAAGAAATTCTAATAACGAACTTGTCCAGTTCTTTTGCGTTCTAATTTGTATGGAAATAAAAGAAGAAAATCTTCACTCTCTAACATTTCGATTCTATGAAACGCTAAAGTTTATACTTTGCCATGTTGTTTTTACCTCTATGGGTTGATAGATAAATATAAACTTTAATGATTCTGTGTAAAGCTAGTTTTAGATTCTGCCGAAATTTTTATCTTCATAGCTGAACGGAAAAAATAGAGAGAGAGCCAACTTTACAATTACTGATTCAATGAAGCATCGCCAATTTTGGAAATTTATAATTTTCATACTTTGGTCGCAAAATACAAAGACTTGGATTTCACAAAATTACTGCTTCTCTAAATTATTTTTAATCTAACAGCAAAATTTTGTCACACATTTGATTTTTTTTTATTGTTTGATGAAAATGTTGTTTTCTTTTTTAATCGTTGATTTTCAGATACTATCTTTTTCAACATCGTAGAACTCTTTTGTCTCAGTCGATTGGTATTTTAAAAAAAAGTAAGCAACCTGCCAATCCAAAAAATTACGATTTTTGGTCCCCTAATAATATCTTCCGATACATAGAACAGCCAATAGGTAAAAGCAATTCTGTGTTCAAACATGTTCATCCACACCGAATCAAAACGTATCCCATTATTTGAAAAATCAGAAGCAACAAAGCCTTTTTCAATTCCAATTTTCAAGCTGCCCGTCATAAAGCTACGAGCTCAAAACCATTTAAGGAAAACCTTCTTCTAAAGAATTTCAAACTGGTTTTCTTTCTATTTCAGTTTGTTGGGATTTTCGAACATAAAACATCCCCTAAACGTAAAGGGATGAATGCCGAGAAGAGGACGCAAAATACTTCGTTTTCGTCATTTTGGGGTTAAGAATCTTTATATATATTGCATGGATGGCATTCCTACGCTACAGAAAATGAGACATCACTCAATTTCTATTACTGACGACAGCAGTAGCTCTGCACATCTCAGTTTTAAGAATATTTCATGTGACGACACAACTGGTAAAAAACCTGAAAAAATTAATAAGACAATCACCAAGCTATAAATGTCATTCGAATATATATATATATTTGCGGTATACTACGTTGTGATGGAGATGATTATTGTTATAAATGGTTTCATAATCCACATGAACGGTTTTGCAACTACAAAGAATCAAAAATCCTTCTTAATCAACAATCCAGTGATAAAAATGCTAAAAATCGATTCATAGCATTATATGGCATTCTATCAAATCTGCTGCTTTTTATTTTACTTAATAACAAGAGTGTGCTCTTCTCTGTTTCTTTACTTTTATCACCTTTTTTGCACATCTGTTCGAAGTATCTTGAATCATTTGACGTCTTGTCTGGAGGGTAACTGTCGTTCCAAAGATTTCAGAGATAAAGTTGTAATGTTTTCTGAGCTGATGCGATCCGTGAAAATTCTTGACGATTTCTTGTCATTTCCTGTGCTTGTGCTGATTCTCACGAGTGTTATCGAATTATTTTGGACTGGATATAAAATTGCATATGATGGGAACGTTCCACTGAAATATTTCCTATCAATGTTGTGTTCTGTATGTTGTTCTCTGTCCTTCTTACTTTTGGCAGCAATTCCGGCATCTGTTACTAACGAAATGATAAAGAAAATCTCAATAATTATCCGGTGCTTGCCACTCAATCTGATGCATTTTACCGAAGGTGAGAAATTCCAGATTTAGAAAGATCTTGAACAGAAGCACTACTTAACCCTTTGGAAGATTTATACGCTGAAGCGATCTTTTATCTTATCCACTCTTGGAGCCTTGTGTACTTACGGAATTTTAATCGCTAATTTAGGAAAGTAACACCCCTCTTTTAGAATGGCGGCTTCTAGCTTTGTCAGTATAAAGAAAAACCCTTCTCGGAAGAATGACTAACAATTCGAGAAATCTCTGAACTGAAATGTTCCTTCACTTTTTCTGCTATTGAAGCTTTATTCACAGAATGTTGATTGCTTATCCAGGAAAATAATATTAAAACAGTGCCTCCCAATTATATTTTTACATCAGATTCTGATTAATATTATTATTTTTGGATACATTTCCATTCTAATTAATCCTTCTTTTATATCATAAAATTTTAATAACAAATATATCGGCTTATTTTAAGAATTAAATGCTTGAAATTAATTTAATAGCATTTGTACGATTTATTCTCAATAGAATCGATTAAAATAAGTTCATATTTTATGCAGTTAATGTAAGAAATAATATAAATTTGTGTATAATATAATACGCAAAATTATTTTATCTGGAATATTTTTTATTTAAATTCAAAACATCGGTTGAACCAGAGGATTTTTTAAAAAACGCAGATAGCTAGCTTTCACCACAATTTTGTTTTATTGCAACTAAAAAAAGGTCTTTATATCCTTAAATAATTATTTAAGTTAATAATTCTTATTAATTATATTATATATTACTTCGAATATGATTCATACAAAAAAAGTGACGGAATATTTTAGCACAGAAATTTCTTAATCTAATTAAATAAAATTTAGAATTAATTTAAATCAATGAAAAATGTTGTCCAAAGCATTTTAAAATTGGAAACAAAAATATAGAAGTAGTTCAAAGTCTCACGGTCGCTTAGCAATGAATTGTTTATAAATGTACTTATTTTAAAGTCGACCATGTTTATTTAATCACTAGTCGCCTTTGGCGACCAGTCAGTTCGCCAATATTAACGCCGACTAAAGGGTTAAATCATTTTTTATAAAACTTGGTCTCCTAATAAGTTTTTCAGCAAACTATTTGTAAGCTTCAAGTTTCGATAGTCATATAATTCACTTATACTATTATGTAGGCCTTAAGCAGTCCTATCTTTGAAGTCCGCATCTCTCTCTGATTTTCGATCAGTGCACGAAAAATTCAGTTTTAAATTAAATTGAAAATGATGAAACTTCAATTAATATAAAGACCTCTTTACTCAATCTAAGCATGTCTTTAAATAAAACTAAGAACTGAAAGCAGAATAGTCCGACATTGAAGTTTTATGTTCAATACAGAAATGGAAACATATATAATTTTTTTTTAATAATTTATAATATCTCAAGGAATTATTCAGCAAAAATTTCGCAGGTTAATTGAAACCTTAAGTTTTTTATTTTATTTTTAGATGTATATAAATGCTCTCAATAATACGTTTTTTAGGTTTATAAATATATTTCAAAAAATTATGGTTTAAATTCCTTTGGTATTATAGATTCATATTTGTAAAATATTCTTAATATTTCAACTTCTACATAAATAAATAAGCATTTCTATCTTCAAATCTGATTTATTCAGTTCTGAATATTGCAAGTTTAGAACAATCATCATTATCATAACCTAGCTTAATTATTCTAGAGTAACTGTAATTGGCTTCTTTGATATCTTGATAAAGTGATCTACAATCGCCAGTTTATATCGAATACTTATATTGAAATGTTCATAGATCGATCAGCTTTGAAGATTGATTTAGTTGATTGGAGTGCTACTTTTTTATTTTAAGAACTGTAATTCATCGGCATTTTTTTCCTCATTCTACTAATTATATATTTCCCTCACACGGCTTGTTAAGAGATTTATGTCTCTCCTCAAAAAATTAAGAAATTATATGCTGGGCTCCGATTATGGAAGATGTAGGTGTTAAGCCGTCTTTGCCTTAAATAAAATTGTTTAGTTGGATTAGTAATATATGTATAGTAAAATATCATAGAAAACGTTTCATTTACTTTGCAAAAATATTATGTTTTATATTTGTTTCATTTTATACAGACACGTGCCGAAAATAACATTTTTATATGTTTAATTTAGAATGATAGTTGATTTATTTTTTCTCAGGAGAGAACATGATATTGTTTTGGTAAAGTTTTGATGTCTCCGATATATGCGGGTAAAAATAGTTTCATGCTTTCACAAATTTTGCATTATTAATTTTTACGTATGCTTGTTTGAAAGAAGATGCGTTTTCAAATAGCTGACCTACTTTTACCAGTATAGCTTTAATATTACGTATGCTTCGTTGAAAGCAGTTGCGTTTTTATTTCGCATGATTCATTAAAATGCGGAGATAAATTACAATCACGAAAGCGAATTCTTTGAGTTGCACAAAATATCTTCTTCACATAAGTAAAAGTAACAATTCAAAACATGTCTTATTATTTTAAAAATTAAAAAAAAAAGAATGTAAAAATATTTTAACACTACTGATTATCAATTGCTTTTTGTTCGTCGTTTCTTTGAAATGACGTCATTTTCAAAGTTCGTTTAAGATTTCTTGCTTTTAAATAATTAATCTCGCTCTCAGAAGATTATCTTTTGGTGCTTTTCTAAAAATTCTTTTTCAGTTTTAACTGTCGCACTTTTGTAACATATTTTTATTTATTTTAATTCTTTGATTGAATTAATAAATTTGTTATTGCAAACGATCAAGAAAAAGTTTCTCTTGCATTTATTGTTTAAAAAAATATCACATTTCCTATTTATTTCATTGCATATAATCACGTGATGAAAATTATATTTTTTTGTTTAATTTTTGGTAGTAATTCAATTATTTTTAAATCAGAACTTCTGAAAATGTGATGGCAACATTTTATTAAAAGATGATTTTTTTCTTTTTGAGATCCTCGAGAAGGTAAAATGTTTTTTGTTTTTGCGAAATAAATTGTTAAAAATAACCCGATTAAATTAAATGTTTAAAAATTCATTAAAAATAGAGTTTTAATTTATAGGTCAAAACATCACTATCATTGGAAAGATAAATTTTTGAGCTTTAACGTGATGCAAAAATCAATTTCGTGCAGTAATATTTTCAGAAGTTATAGCGAAAAAAACGTTAAAATTTGGTTTATTTTTTAATTAATATTTTAATTACAAATTCAAAAAATGGCTCCGAGGTGCATATTTTCGGCACCCATGTACCAAATTTGGTAGCTTTAGGTCGAACGGTCTGGCTTGTACAGCGCCAACACAAACATCGTGCTTTATTATAAGTAAAGATTACATTTGAAGAATGATAAAAAGTGATAATGACCTCTTACAGAAATAAAATAAATATAAATGCAAAAAAGGTACAAAAAAAAACAGCTTGGATTTTGCACTTTTCTTTTTTATTGTGAATTTCCTTTGTTCGGGGAAGTTTTTGTTTGCTGGCAATTTAGATGTTTCAGGTTGTGAATTGCATAAATATGCAGCACAACGACACATTAAGGAGAATCTGCTCGATTGATAAGGAATGTGTTTTTATATTCCTCCTGTTTATTTTTATAGCACAATGAAATTAACCGAGCGTTTTCAAAGAAATTAATAAATATTGAAGATGTACGCTTTACTTTATTGCCAAACACTGCAAATAAGATTTTGTGACAGCCATCTGTAAGAAACTACCATGAACACGTTTATTTACATTTTAAAGTTTTTAAACTCACAATTGATGTATTTTATTTTTCATCACTTTAAACTACCTAGTTATGATTTGTACTTATTACAGTTTTGTCTAAAAATTATAAAGTAGTAGAGTGCTAGGTGTTATTATTTTTTTTTTTTGAATATTATTCTGTATGTTAATTCATTTGTACTCTTTTTTAATATTAATATTACGCTGTCAAACCAATAATAATTTGGCACTTGAAATTTAGCTATATTTCTATTTTCCTCAACTGTTATTGCTTCATTCAAAATACAGCATTAGTTTGTTACTTAACCACAGACTTATCAGGATATTATATTTATTCTTCTTAACATAAAAAAAAATCGTACGAATTCATAATGAATACAGTTTTTTCAAGCATTTTATCATCAATTCAGTGAATTTTTTGAGAAAAATTATCATTCAGCATTAAAAAGAATCTCAGATTAAAAACATTCATTATTGAATAAACTTTGTAGTATTCCCTATAAAACAGACACATTTTTTTATGAATTTTTATATTGTTAAATGGAAAAAAATACCCGAGGGTGTATGTAATAAAAATTTTCTTGGTGTAGAATCAAACGCTCACAAACTCACATATTTATTCAATAGAACATAGAGAAAGGTTACATATAAATACTGAACACACGACTACAATAAAATTCTTTAATTACATAAGAAGCACAAATAAAATTCACGAGTTGTCATTTTAAACAAAATTGTATAGTATTTTTTTAATAAATGCTTCTATCAGATACATAATTACCTTTCAAATAAACAAAAAAAAAAAAAAAGATTTTGTAAATACATGAACTTTTTTCTGATTTCAGAACAGACAATATTCTTTCCTACTACAGACAATATTTGTACAAAGATTTTTTTTAAAAGTCGCAAATAAAAAAAAAATTGACCTTGAAATCATTTTAACAGACATAATGAAATTTATTCCTTTATATTTTAGATGCTACTGTGATGTCTGACTCTGTTAAAATTATTTGAATAAAAAAATAATAAAATCCTTTCTTTTTGTCTGAATACGAACTGTATAACTGAGGAAGATTCACAGCTTAAGTTTCAATATTTTATTCTTTTTCTTTTTGCTGGTGAACTCGGGGAAAATGACATTCCCTAATATAAATGGATTCATTTATTAGGATTGAAATTTCTACCTTTCACAAATAAAATATTAAAATTTTCTACAAATAAGCGGAGAGAAAAAAAAATGTGAAGACATGCATACTAACATGTGAAATGTCTAAGTAACACAGTTGCAAATAATGAAAACTAAACATTTAGATACAAATAAATATTTTTAAAATGATTAAAACAGCTCTTTTAGTGAGATTACCTTTTGTTTGCACAGTTTGAGACACTCGATAGGGAAGGCCACTTTGAGCTCTACGTGCAAGATTATCGCAAATATCTGAACACACATAGAGAGGGTGTCCCAAAATCGAAGCAAGATTTGAATTTGCCACTATTCGTTCAGTAAACTATTGGCAACAATATGAAGAAAACCATTAGAGAGCTGTTAGTTTAGGGTTAGTAAAAAGGGAGCGATACAAAATAAAGCGATGAGTTTTCATTGGTGAACAGTGTTTCAAATATAATGAAAGTCTGGCAAGCACAGCTTGACGGTTTCAGAAAGGGTCTCCTAGATCATGTGATTCATCACCATTGGATTTATTCATCCGGTGTGATTTAAAATCAAAAGTCTGTGTCCACAAGCCCCCGTTCCCCGAAGGATGAAGTTCAGCCTCATTTATGCAAAAGGATCGTGGAAAAATTTCGGCTGAAGAGTGACATGTCCCAGAAAAGCCGTGAAGAGCATGTGCCCTACGTGCTATTTTATGCATAACTCTATTCTGAGTACTTTACAACTCAATAAAAATATAATTTAAAGGAGAAACGGCATTTTTTATTTAATTCAAGCCCTGCATTAACACATTTCTCTATTGTATAAAGCTTCATTTTTAATAATTCTTAACTATCGAAAGTCAAATGCTTTGTTTTAACAGTGTTGCAAACATTTCATTGCACAGATAGAGACAACTTCTGATTTTGTATTAATTTTGAGACTCCCTTTATAATACAAACAAAAATAGAACAAGAAAAACAAAAACAATGTTGTATTTTTCACATAGCATGTCCATACTTCTGCAAAAGTGGAAGGGCATCCAATATTTGTTGAGGATTTTCGTAGGAAAGAAGTCTTCGATTGTTACCACTCAGTTTTGGAAATAAAGTGAGAAACATCATAAAACTAATAAAATTTTCGTAATTACAATAAATATACTCATTTATATGCATATACACACAAAAATAATACAAATGCACAGTGAGAAATAACATTTAATATACAATTTTTATTTTAAAAATTATAATATCATTCCATAATAAAAGACTATCATGAGATTAAATCACCTGTTTACAAGAAAGATCTCCAACGTTTGCCAGTTTAGGGTGGTTCAACGTGGTGGTTGGATCTCGTCACTATGGAAGGTACGCAAAAAGATGGGAATTTGGCTCTTCCCCATCGATGACAGAGAGTACTCTATGCGGGAAGGGTTGTACCGTGTCTGGTGAAGGTCCTCAGGACTCAACCAGTTCCCACCACTGTTGTTCTTGAAGCTGTTGAGTCATTCCACTTCTTGATTTATTCCGCATGCCTTTGGGCAGGTCGAAGAGTCCGGTATGACTTATTATACCGACTTAACTTTAGATCGAATTTGCTGAAAAAATTTCATGTAAAATCCATCTTTATATCAGTTATAAGTTATTCTCCGAAGTAATGCTTTTAAATATCTTAGTGCTATCATTTACTAAGTGAAGCCATTGAAATAGCTTTAACTCTATTCGGAAGCTCGGAGGTTAAGAGCCTTGAGTTCAGAACTCCACTCAAATGGATAGAGAAATACAAATGCAATCACAAAATCAAATTTCGTCTAAGTAAATCCTTGAGTTTTTTGAATTTTCACCTTCACTCTAATGAAAATGCAGGTTCATCTTGACCGTTTTCATTTTTTAACGATACAATTCTTTCACGTCCGTAACAGTGGAATATACTTACAACAATTGCCATTTTGGAATTGATTTAAAAAAAAAAGTTTTACAAAGAAAAACTTTTGTGTAAAGAAAAAGCATCGCAAAATGTTTTTATTACACAGTAGAGTTTTGTTTTTCGATATCATGCAACAAATGAGCATTTTACAATGGACGAAAATAAATTAAAATAAAATTAATAGACGGGTTGTTACTGAATCGAATTTTCAATTTTCCTTCCAGAAAATTGAAATTTTTATGTTTTCTAATTGCAACTCACGATCAATTGTGGTAAGAACTGAATATGACTTCCTGCCAGTTATTATTTGCTTCCTAAATCTTTTTAGGTTTCTTGGCTGGCTTTTCTGTAAGTTCTCCATCGGTTTGTCCACTTGCTTCAAAGTCCATCGGATCCATCTGATCACCTCTATTGCAAGTGGAGAGGTCACGCTTAGAAGTATTGGCAGAAATATCGTTCAGCATCTTAGTGAAACGTTCCCCGATTTCAGAGTCCAGTAATGAAACAAGACATGAAGTGAATTCTACCAAGAATCTGTCTCGACCTTCTTTGGACAGTCTGGATGTGCGAAAAATAAATTCCAAAAAATCCCACTCGCCTTCTCTCGCGAGCTCGCAAAAAAGGCGTCTCGTACTACCACATAAGAAAAGTTCCAATGTTTCCTCGGGGTCCATATTGCTAAATATAAATCGGATAGCATCAGTATCTTTCCATATAAAAATATCTCTTAAAAAATATACGGAACGTCTGAAATATTTAGGAGTGATCAGAAAAAGATCCTGAAATAGTTTCGGAGAATTATATACGTATCTCAGTTTTTCTGACAGAGAAACATGCAACTGTTCATAATCATTTTTAGTAAGGTAAGGCTTCACAAGCTTGGCAACTTCGGGAAAAGCATCTTGCCTAGGCCAATCCATAAAGCTTCTAAGGATCGCATAGTATGAACTTTCGAGAACGATCTGAAATTGTTCCGCATTCATTTGGGACAACAGATAACACAGAATGTCGTTGTATGATTGACAGCTGAACTCGTGGCTTGTTGCTATCAGTTTGGCCGTTTTCACCAATGACGCGTCTCTTTCCTCGCGCGTTAACTTTCCAAAAAAATATCGAGTTCCTCCTTCATAACCCAAGTTTGCAAAATATTCAAAAGCATACTGATAGATGGAGGAATAGGGTCCATGTAAACACCGGAGAAAGCTTTCTAACTTGTTCACTCGTCCTTTTAGGATGCAAGTCCAAAAAACAGCGATTGATCGCGCTGGTTTACAAATAGGAAGTCGTTCATTCTTGTATAAGTCCTCTTTACTCTGCGGGGACAATTTTCGCCAAAGGTCTTGAATATCCTCTTCAAGGCAATACAGACAAGCTAACTTAAATCGCTGGTCGACGTCCAATTTTTCATCGCGTACAATTGCCTCAGCTGTTTTCCGATCATCGACAGATCCCATACTTGTCCAATGCAAGTGTTGCATATATTCTATATAGTTAAAAGCCGATTCATCGGATTTTAAAAATTCTGTGTGTAGCTTACACCATTTATTTGTTTGTAAGAAAACAAAATTCGTTATATTAACTAAAGGCTCTACCATCGAATCGGGTAAGCCGAGTTTGCTTACAATCGTTCTGAATGCTTGAAATCTTGATGCTTTTATATTCTCGCATTCATCTGTCTGACTAACGGGATATTGATACTTGAAAGGGCCACAACACAAAAGGACAGCCACTCTTCTTAGACAAATGTCTTCGAGGGACGGCCTGCAAAGACCTTTGAGTAGGCTGTCGATGGGATTTTCCATCGCCATCAATTGCTAAACTGTCGTTTCACTTTTTGAAACACTGACACTTCAAAGTTGCTCGTTTCCGAGTCTAGCCACTAACAAAACCACAAGTTCACTCTCCAAATGCTGTTAAATTGAAAGTCAGTTTTTTTTTTAAATCTTTCAAAGGCAACGTTCTTTTTCTGTTGATTTAATCCATGTCATAGAACATGTCGATGTTCAGATTTTTTTTAAATTTCACCTCCTACATTTGTTTGCTGCGTTGTCTGGTACCTGTAAAGAAAGAATAAAAAAGATAATAATATTAACAAAACAAGGGGAAGCGGTCTCACCAAAACTTTCTCGCATATCTATATTAATAAAAATGCAACTTGAAATGCGTTGCTAAGCGCACAACTGGAGAACGGCTTGACCGATTCGGCTAATTTTTAAAAAATATTTTTGTTAAGACACGAGGATGGTTCTTATGAAAAGAAAAAATTAAAAAACTGCGTGGAAAATAGTTAAAACGACACTTTTCTTACTTTTCCGCCAAAAATCTTCCTTCCCCCACAGCAACTGTGTTAGATAGCAGGAAGTAATAAATTATGATTTGTTTAGAAAGAAATACGCGAAGTCAGTTGGTTTTTATTCATAGATAACGGGATGTTTAAAAAAGAAAGAAAATAGTTGCTTTTATTATTAGTCGGTATGAATATTTAATCGATGCCTGCTCAAAATTAAAAAGTCTCAAAAGTCTGGGCAGCGAAGAAAAAAAGTAATAACAAAGCGAAAAAAGGGTTTGTAGAAAGAAAAGTAGTGAAGAAAAAAAGGATAGAAAAGAAGAGAAGGGTGTGTGTGTCACCATTATTTCGAATGTGCGAGGCATTTTCCAAGCTGTTTTTAAGCTTTTGCATCTCTTGAAAACCAATTGTGTCTTTATTTGTTTAGTGTGTTTACATTTATGAAAATTTGAATCTCATTATTCTATAAAAACAGAATTTTAGACCTTTCCCTCCACCATTTAAGTAAAATATCAATTCCGGGACAATCATTGCTCGGATAGAAAGAGAAAGATGAGTAGTACAGTGAACAGATCATCTGAAGAAAATAATAATAAATAATACTATAAATGAATTATATGATTATCAAAATTTGTTTGGTTTAAAAATATTTTGGTGAAAAACCAGTTATGAGAGACAGCTACATAAAATATTAGCGAGCATTAATACTGGCGAACCGACTGGTCGCCAAAGGCGGCTAGTACTCTAATAAAGATATCAGCTCCGAGGAACGCATTTCGCGGCTTTCGCATACAATAGTTAATAAATAGTAACTTTTGTCTTGAATTTAGCATTTGAACATTCTTTCGTGTTGCATACGCAGTAAGAGGAGAAAGTGCAGCAATCGTCAAAACATTTGAATGCAAGCTTTTGAGGAATCTCTACATTTTAAGACTTCAGGACGTTTGAAAAAGACATTTTTGGAACTTGCAGTCAGTCTGTTCGGACAAAAACTAAAACGCTAGAAGGCTAAAATTATGCATACAAACTTTACATAAACTTTGCATTTTAAATTTGCTACAATGCTAGATATACTATTAAATGAAATTAACTTTAAATTTTAATGAACATAAGTGAGTATGGAATAATTATGTTTATTATTAAAGATATCAACTTAATTATCAACACCTTTGAATGATTTCATATGTGTTAACAAATTTATTTCAATAATTTACAAGCATAAGATTTAGTTAATTTCCTTCCATTTAGAAATTCCAGGAATTCTTAAAAGTTTATTCTTCATTCTTGGTAACTTTCATGGGATAGCTAAAAAATTAGAACAATAGAATTGAAAAACAATATATCTATTTAAAAAAAAAAAAAGATTAGGGGTCAAATTCTTCCCAGCGAGCATTAGCATTTTTGATTCGTTTAATGTTACGAGTATGTCAGTTAGCAGCATAAATTCAGAGACCTTCTCACCAGTTTTCCTTCTTATAGACAGAATAATGATAGCTCAGATTCATCATACATTCCTGAAATTTTAGAAGGTGACTATGATATAGAATTGAACCTAAATGCAGATTCAGAATATTCCAGTAAATCAAATTGAATCCTTTTCTGCTCTTGATAAATGAAACCAATCATTATATATAAAAAAGAATAAATAAAATCAGAACTGTATAAAATATCATTTATAATATAAATAAATTATCTTGCAATTTATGTTGATAACTCATTTTACACTGAATGAGAAATCATAACAGTATTTTTGGAATATGTTTATAAAAATGAAAGACAAAAGTTATGTGTTTTAAAGTGGAATGTTTAACATTTTTCATAAAACAATTTATATACAAATTATTTATAAAATACACACTTTCTTATTTTTTTCAATATTTTTATACATTAAAAAACTACACATATTAAAAAAGAATAAATTTAATATGAATGGATAGGATAAAATGGAAATGATTGTAACAACGTTTGAAACATAAAGGAAAAAAGTTCAATTTTTGAAATTAAAAATTGCATTTCTATCTTAGATAAGAATACGGTTTCTTGGGAAAATATTAACATATTCTGAGCATATTTTATAAAAATAACCAATGAGTCATCAGTCATCATTGCCTGCATTTCGGGTCAAAATGACCAAGAGCATGTGCTAATATTCAAAAAGTAAATGTTTGTGGTGAAGGTGTTAAATTATGAAAATCAGAAATCTTTTTATTTGTATTTCATGTGTGCATTAAAAATTGCGTACCCACAACTGTTTGATTTTTTTTTATTGAATTACTGAATTACCTGATTAGCATTATTAAAACAAGAATGCAGAAAATTCTAGTGTACGTTTAACATAAAACAACATTTTTTGAAATATTCTTGATAAATTTTATGATCAAGGAATGTCAATACGTAACAACCAGTATAAAGTCATTTGTAATGCTTAAATCATATTAATTCGAAAATAGTTAATATATTATTATTGTATGTTTAAATGTACTTTCAATCTTTGCAACCCCTTATGTTAACATAATCAAATAACAATTATAAAAGTAAGAGAGAGAGAGAGAAAAGAATGCCTTTCCATTATTAGCTTCGGACCTTTTATGCAGGTATTCAACTAACAAGTCTACAAACCCTTCTGTTTTAAGTATTTAATTTAATAACATTTAAAAATTTTGAATTATATTCATTTTATGAAAGGTTATCAATAAAAAGTGTTCATTTCCAGACCAATTCCAATACCCATTAAAATATAAAATGAACTGATGACAACTCAGCCTGGAAAATGCAATTATAGAGAACTAATTTGAAACAATTAATTTTAATAAATTAATTAGTAGTTTTTCATGCATATTATGGCTCCAGTTTTGCTATGTGATGGTCATGTGTTTTCATTAACAATAAAAAAAGTTTTCAAAAAAATCAACTGGCCTTTGACAAATGAAAGATTTTTTGGAGGGCAAAAACTGCTCTAGCCTTAAAGTTATGAAAATTGATACAAATACTTTGGAGAGTACAGATATTTTTGGAGTGTTTTTTTTTTTTTGAAAAAGAAAAAAAAATCTACCTTTAATCTTCTATAATTTTAAAAATACTGTATAATATAAAAGATTCTTACACCACTAAAAAAAATTAAAGGCTTTATCTTTTCTATACGACCACATTTTCATTGCTGAACATTTCTTTTTAATTCTTTTTTAAAAATACTTCAAAGAGTATTTTAACTATACACTTTTCATTCTTCTAATTAAATTCAAATAATTTCTACAATTACAGTAATATATTCACTTACTAACTAGGGTATAAAAATTTGGTCTTTATTTAATAATGGGATTTCATTTCATTACATTACTTCAATAGGATTACTTTCTTTAAAATTTTTGGATAATTAAACATATTATTTAATTTTAAAAGTGAGCAAAAATAAAAAAAAAATTATATATATACTTTTATATTATTCGAGTTTTTCTTTCGTAACAGATTTGGCAATATAAAGAGATCATCATTTTTTTGGTTACCATATTGAATTAGTAATCCAAGATTCTTTATGGATTACAAAAATTATTAAACTCATTTAATATTACTAAAAAAATCAATTTTGAATGATTTCATGAAACTATCCTTTATATAACTGGAATATATTTTGATTCAGCTAGCCAGTTATTGGTTAATTTGAAGTGTAATAATTTCCTACTTCTTTGGAAACTTCAGTTTTAAATAGGAGGAAGAAAATAATAGGCAAAAGCATAGCAGTATAAATGGAACAGAAATAAGACTTCTAAAACATCACATTCCAGAAGCCAATTAAAATCTGATAATTTTTTGCAGAGACTGGATCATAAAAATAAATAATAAATTAGTTGTTGAATTCAAAATTATGAAGTCAATAAATATTACCAAAAAAAAAAAGCATTCAAAGATTAAGTAAGAAGTATTTCAAAGGTAAATTTGATGTTTCTAAAATAAGAAATTCTTATTTTATAAGTAGAGAGAGAGAGAGAGAGAGAGACAGTCAGGCATAATTTAATAATTTTCTTCATGTGTATTGCATTATTTTGTATTACTCTAATAACATTGGATATAAATCTAATAATCTTGAATAAGAATCTAGTACCACTTTATGATTCTATGAAGTAAAGGATGTATACATTAAATCTAGATACAAAATTCCTGGCCTAGGCATATTCATGCGCAAATTTTAAGTTCCCAAAATATTTCAACTGGAGAACAAAAGCTAAAATACTGATACTAAAGTAATGATAAAATATTGATTGAAATAATTGATCAAATAGTTGAAATAATACAGTATGAATAATATCACAATGTTGGCAAACTTTAGTGTAGTGGCCAAATTAAAAAATAATAATAATAAATACATTTGCACTATTATTGTCATCAAGTAACATTGTAACTTATCAAACTGTAAAAATCAAAATTTCAGAAATCCTGAAACATATATTTGTACTTAATTCAATTCCATAAAATAAAATCTGAACTGAAAAAGAGGGGATAAATAGCGGGATTTACTGGCGCAAGAACCATATTTGGCCACACTGTGCCTTCAAACACACAGGCGCTTTAAAGGATATAAAACAGAGATGCAAAATCAGATAAACTTTAAAAATAAAGAACAGCTGCTTCACTTTGTAACTGGAATTTTGCAATCCGGACATGCAAGATAATTTTCCAACAACACAGTATATTTTAAAGTTTAATTATTATTTTTATTTTAAATATTAATTGCTAAATATTCAAAGCAAGTTCTGATAATATCACAAAATTGAACACATGAAAATTTTCTATAAATATTCAAAGTTAAATCGGAATATAAAAAAGAAAATGAATGGGTGAAAAACACACTTACATATTATTTGTAAGTAGATAAAAATTCCTTCTAATCACATCTTACTTCAATTGCTTCTATACACAATTTTTTATTTCATTTTTGCTAGAAAAGAAACAAAGATTTATTCTATGTAACCAGCAAACAATTTGTTCAGAAAACAAATTGTAATTTAATCGTATTATTTTATATATTACTGAAAATCCTCAGAAAACTTAATCATGACAGACATGTTAAATCAAAAACTTCAATACACACACTGAGAATTTTCCAGAACTTGAAATTTTGTTAGAAAAACTTTCTATGAATCAAATGTAATTTCACATAATGCAGTCAACAATGTATATATAATAAAGTAGAGAAAAAATATGCTTCCCCAATTCTTGCTATATCAGAAATTCATGAAAAACTAACAGTAACTTTAAAAAGTTATTATTATTTCTTAGTAAGTCACATATTACTCTTAGTTCATATTTCACTAAACCATTTTCTCTTTGAAGCAAGATTTTTTTTAAAAAAAATCCAGCTAAGCTTTAGAATTTTACAGAAAAAAAAAGCTCTCTAAATTTAAAAAACAAACAAACAATAAAATATTTCAACTTCATTAATAATGTTTGAAGAAAATTGAAATGAACTTTCAAAAGCCAAAAAAAAAAAAAAAAAATCTTTCTTTTCTGTTACAAAATATGTGCACAATAATTGAAATAAGCTATTTGCATAGCCTCTCTTTTTAATCATAAGGAGGGTGAACATGTAAATTGTTGTTTATTAGAAAATGCTGAAATATCTTTAATATGCAGTATACATTTAAAAAAAAACAAAATTAAGTGTATTGAACCTTTACCTAGAATCCTATGCATTTTTTTTTCTCCTCCTTTTTTTAAAAAGTTAAAAGAAAAATGCTGAAATAAAGCCAGATTAAGAGTTTACTTTTTAGTTAAATAAGCTAGTGTTTGCCATTCCCATTACTGAATTATCAAATAAGCAAATGGCTAGCAGCACTTAAATTTACTTTCAGTTGATTCACAAGGGCATTGTATTCAAATACAATCAAATTAAAATACTCCATCAATTAAAAATTAGAAAATCGTTCAAGGGATTTTCTTTCCCATATTTTTAAATTCATTGCTGATTCATCCTTCCATTAGCTGCCTGCAAGTTCAGAAATCAATAACCCTGACAAATTTTAATAATATTATTCAAATTTTCTTTAACTACGTTTAGTTAAATTTTAACTTATGAAGCCTAAACTTTAATATATTAAAAGCTTGTTTAAAATTTTTCATTTTAATAAAATATATTCCGAAACCATTCTTGATACTTATTAATTACAGTGGAAGATAGGTGATAATTTCGTTAGCGAAAGTACTTCCTTTCTTTATGCAAACTTTCTCGAAATAGCATACACAAATACCGATTATCTTCTCGGAAGTAAGCTCACAGATCGGTTGATGCATTTCGGTACTACGTTAGGCATTTTGACAGTTAATTAATAATATACCGTTTTGTAATTAAAACTTCTGCTGTTTCCAACTATCACGATATTTCAAATGTTTTAGGTCTTCCACTCTGTAAAATTTATTAGAATTTTTCATTTCTAAAATCAAACCGTTATGGAAAAACGAAACCAAAATGAATCCTAGTTATTTAACAATGCTAATAACAAATT
>JAOUZG010039288.1:0-19288 GCA_026289955.1 Argiope argentata
AGTTATGTGGACAGTTTTCATAATCTTTGAAAACCTTCCTCATCAATCATTCTTTTGTTCGTACTTGGTTGGGTTTCATCAATTTCCATGATGAATTGATCAAAATTTATCTGGTGGTTGGGGCATTCTTCAAACAGGCAAGGTCCAATTTTGATAAAATCATTCTCCGCGGCTGTGAGTTTTTCTTGATATTCTTTAAGTTTTTTTACTGCTTTAAGATACTGTGGAGAGTGCTCTTTTTTGTGGTGACTTAGTTCCTGTAAATAGGATTTTTCCTTTTTGATACCCTCCCGGTATCTAAAAATTTGCATTTCCTCTACCATCAGGGATGAGCATATAGCGTTAGGATTGCAGAGCTCTGTACGAAGTAACGAGCTGGATTTCAATGAAGTCCGAGTGCTTTTAGAAAGAATACTGGAGCGACCTCTCTCGCTACGACTGTCTCCCTCCATGGTTGGAGACAGGAAAATCAAAATGTGAAAAAAAAACACAGCTACAAGAAGCAATTCGAATATATACACACAACAAAAATGATAACGATACAAGCAATACGATACGATACAAATTATCACAGTTGCCAAAACAAAATACAGAAAAGTTGAACAAAGAAATAATGTACAGATTAATTCCACATACTCCCACCTTTAATAAATGGGCTTTATCAAATATTAAACAAATTTAAAGTTCATAATCTTTAAGTCTAGAGGGAAGTTTCCTCTCTCTACCACTTTTTGTGGTAGCTAGTTTCTGCAGTTTCTTCTGTAGAGCAATTTCAGGTTCACTAGAGTTTACCTCGTGACACTGTTTACCAATGTAATCCGTACCAGTACTCCCTGATTCGACTTCTTCCACTCTCCCAGCTGAAGATTTGACCTCGAGTGGGATCAATCGCTGGACAGGTCGGAGAAACTCACCAGTACTTGTTTTGACTTTTGCCACTCGGATATTACCATCTTTTCCAGGAAAAGAAGAAATGATACGTCCCATCGGCCAAAAAGATCTTTTGATGTCCTCCTTTTCAATTAAGACTATTTCCCCGATTTCCAAAAACCGGCAGTTTTTATAAGACTTGTTTAAAATTAGTTGACCAAGATACTCTGATCTAAATCTTTTCCTTAAGTCTCCTCTCAGTTTTTGTAGGTATCGCAATCTTTTTGAGAGACTGATTTTATCGAGGTGGTCCAAATCAGGGACTCCCACCGTCTGAATGTCTTGTAGAAACATAGCTGGAATTATAGAACGCAGATCAGCCGAGTCTTCGGAAATATAGGTTAAAGGACGTGAATTTATCACAGATTCACTATCACAAAGTAAAGTAACCAATTCTTCATAAGAAAGGCAAGCATTACCCAGGACACGTCTTAGAAGCTTCTTGACAACTTGCACTAAGCGTTCCCAAAATCCACCCCACCAAGGCGCGGAAGGGGGATTGAATTTCCAGTCTATGCCTTTTACAGAGGCCTCTCTTTGAATCAGGTTGGCATCGAAGGTTTTAAGCAAGTTACAAGAACCAACGAAATTAGTGCCGTTATAACTGTACAGAATTTTTGGACGACCACGGCGAGCAATGAATCTTCGGAAACTTAGCAAAAAGTCTTCTGTAGATAGGGATTGGATCAGTTCAAGGTGCACAGCCCGGAATACTGCACAGGTATATAACACAATCCAACTCTTCTCCAGCGTGAAGTGTGAGGGGCCAGCAAGATTCACACCGACGATCTCAAACACAGAAGCATCTCGAACTCTGTCCTTTGGCAGCGGAACAGGAGGCGTTGACAAAGATTTTGCTTCATGCCTTCGACATCGTACACACTGCGAGATCAATTTGCGTACTGTTTTCTTTGCATTAATTATCCAGTACTTCTCTCGCAAGTGCAACAGCAAACTGTTTGATCCACAATGTAAATTTGTCACATGCTGTTCGTGAATTAGCAGTCTCACCAATTTGTGTTGGCTTGGTAGCAAAATAGGAGTTTTAAAACCGTTCAAGTCATCTCTTTCAGTGAGTTTTGTCTTAACTGTCAATCCGGACGCATCTTCGAAGAAAGAAATATTCAGATGTTTTAAATAATCTTCAGCAAATGATTCAGTTTGCACAATGCTGATTATTTTCCTTTCAGCTTTATCCATTTCTTTAACTGTTAGTTCTCCCTTAAGTCGCTCTGGCTTTGGTCTTGAAATATTGTGAAGAAATCTTTTTATCCACGCAACTATTCTTATAATTTTCTTGTAGCTTGAAAAGTAAGACAAAAGCCATGCATCAGATGTTCCATCGACAAGGCTTACAGCTGTAATTTTCTTTTCCATGAGAATATCTTCATTAAATGATGGCTGAGGCAGTGGCCATTCTTCCACATCTTTTCTCAGCCATTCAAGGCCCTCTCACCATCTAGATTTAATCAACTTCTTGATAGAGCACCCTCGTGAAGGTAGAGCTGCTGGATTGCTTATTCCAGGGACATGTCTCCAATCGTACACATCGGAAAGTTTTCTAATTTCTTCCACACGATTTTTTACAAAGATATTCCATGGTTCATCATGCTGAATCCAGTATAAGGCAGTTGAGGAATCAGTCCAATAGTATTCTTTATCAATCTTGATTCCTAAATTCTTCTTCACAAATGAAGTTAGCCTAGCTCCTATAAGGCAGGCAAGTAGTTCCAGTCCCGGAATTTTTATTTTATGCAAAGGAGACACCTTTGATTTGACCTGAAGAAGTTGTATTTCATTTTCCGCTTCATTTGAAGATCTTAGAAAAATAGCAGTAGCATATGAAGACATTGAAGCATCGCAAAAAATGTGAAGTATATATAAATGTGCTCCACCCAATTTTGCCATTCTGGGTATACGTAATGTTGACAGCAAAGGCAGGTCTTTCATCCACTTCAATAATTCCTTCTTCTCTTCCACAGGTAATTCAGTATCCCAAGTTAATTTAGCCTTCCAGCTCTTCTGCAGTAATAACTTTGGGAGCAACGTGAAAGGACAGCTAAACCCAATTGGATCAAATACTCTTTGTGCTACCGACAGAACATTTCTTCTAGTTACAGGAAGATCACCTAAATTTATACTCTTTATGTCGCAAAACAATGCATCTTCGACTGCATTGTTTCCCACAGAAGGCCTAAAACTTTTGTCGGTTATGATTCTTGAGGGATCTGATTAAAATGTGAGTGTTACCAACATATCAAATCAAATTTAGCTTCAGCCATGATAGTCGTTGCCTTTTGAATAAAGGCGTACAGCTCTTCTTCAGAATCGACGGATGTCACACAATTATCGACATAAAAGGACGATCTCAGTTTATCGACAATCTCTTTGCCTTCATTGCAATGTCTCAAATGAAAATCCATGACGGCAGCAAGAAGAAAGGGACTGCAATTAACTCCAAACACAACGCGACAATGTCGAAATATCTTCACTTCTTTTTGTTGCTTGTCTCGCCACCAAAGGAAACGTAAGCAGTCTCGGTCTTCTTCTCGCACAGAAATTCGAAGAAAAGCAGCTTTAATATCAGCAATTACGCCAAACCTTTTTTCTCTGAACTTAAGCAAAACAGAAGGGATCAATTCCAGCAAGTTAGGTCCTTTGGCTAAACAATCATTGAGAGAAGGGCGTCCTCTTGTCCGAAAAGAGGCATCAAAAACTGGCCTTACAGCAGTTGTAGAATTCTCTTTGAACACACGTCTGTGAGGAAGATAGTGTCCCTTTGAACTCGATTTAGATGCACATAGTTCTTCTATTACACCATCATTTATCCATTTTTCAAAAACTGCATTATAATCTTCGAATTTTCCAAAAGTGTTCAACTTAGTTGTTGTGGATTTCAACGTGTTTATAACATCTTTATTGTCAAAAATTTCTTCGCGATCTCTAATCCAAGGTAGACTTTTCTCATATCTTCCCTCTTGATTTCTATGTACTGTTTCTTTAAAATGTTCCAACACAGTCTTCTCTACCTCAGCGCTTGTCTTATCTTCACACGAATTCGATATTCCTATTTGCTTCCAATCTCCACAAATCGGTTATACTGTTGATATTTAAAAGAGATGAAACAATAGCATTGGTTGACTTGCTTTCAGCATTAGAATGAGTTTTTCCCATTAGAACCCATCCGAGGGTAGTTTCAATGGCTACTAATCCAGAAATTAGCTTTTCAATTCTTCCAGAGTAAATGTCTCCTGCGAAATCTGCACCTATCAATAATTCAATGACTGGCTTGTTCGGACCCACATCTATGACGATGATGCCCTTTTCATGCAATTCTTTCATCCAATGTCGAAAGACGAGGGGATCGATTGATCCAGCACTTGAATTTCACAGGAATAATTTGAATTTAAATTTCGAACCTTTATTATATAACGTTTGTGTTCTACACATGTTGTCGCACCTCCAAAGATTACGTGAGTCATACTCTGAGTTAAACTAGATTTCAACCTTAATTCAATTGCCGTGCTTTTTAGTATATAGGAGCACTGGGATCCATTATCTATAAGTGCTCGCACAATTCTCCGACGGCCACTACATTCAATCTCTACTAACAATGACTGAAGTAGAACTTCGCCTGAATCGCAGGAGTAAGATAACGAGCTGCTTACTTCATCCGTTTGAGCCTGGAGACTCTCTTTTGAAGTTTGTTTTACATCCGGGCACAAAATGATTGAATGTTTCTTGCTGCAACATAAGCAACGTACATTAGATCTACAAAATTTTGATCTATGGCTGATCTTTAAACAGCAAAAACAACCTTTTTTTATTTTTCACAGTTTCAATTCTTTCAGTCAGAGGCATTTTCTGTGCTTTATAACAGTCCTTGCTTTGATGGGATTTATCACAGAATAAGCATACTGCTTTCTTAAATTCATTTGCACCAGACACAAAATCATTAGCAGTAGGTATCGAATATTCACAATCTCTTATTTTCTTTCTTGTAATCGATTCAGACTGTTTAATTCCAGCTTTAGCAAGAGAAATGCGCTCTTCCCCTTCCACTTCAGCTTTCAAAAACAGAAGTAGCCGAGAAAGTCTATTGTTGTATGATTTATCTTCATTTAGTAAAGGGTTTCTCAACCATACACGTAGCACATCTTCTGGTATGCAAGACTCAACCAAAGGAAATAACATTGCTGCATACTTATCGGATGTCATTCCAATAGACTCTAAGGAACGCAAATGTGACTCTAATTTATCATACAATTTTACAATATCAACTTTCGATTTTACATAGTGGCATTTTTTACTACCAACTGCCGTACATAAAATTCTATAAGCAATTCCTCTCTTCCAAATCTAGATTTTAAACTTTCCCCAGTTTTCAAATAATTATCCGCAGTTTGAGGATAGCTATCAACTATTTCTTTGGCTCTAGTACCAGGAGACATACATTGAATCAAATATTGAAACTTATCAACAAGCTCCAATTGTTTATCTTCATGTATTCTGCCAAACTGGCTCCAAAACGAAAGCCAATCTTTCACTTCTCCTCCGAATTTCATAAGTTTAATTTTCGAAAGTTTCAGTTTCGTACATTCCGCATTTAACGAAACGTAACTTTGTTGAGCGATCAATTTTTTAGAAAAATGCTTAACACTAATATTTGCATTATCAAAATTTTCGGCATAATTTTCAATTGCTTCATATTCTGTATAACAATCTTCGCTATCTTCTTCTAAAAGCATTTGCAGAATTTCATCGTCAATAACTTTTAAATTATTATAAGTTCTTTCCAAAGCGGAAAATTTTACTTCTACCTCTTTAAAATCTGCATTTTGCGTATCAAGAAGAGACATCAAAGCCTTATAACACTTAGTAAATGAAGCCCGAAGTGGCGTGCGTCTTTTAACAGCGGTATCCATTTCGAAACAAACTAGCAACTTCTAAAACAAATTATTCTTTCTTACCTCACGTTTCAGAAGAAATGCGCTTTTAATCACGTCCGGGTCACCATTATGTTAGATACGACAAAAATTCACCGTATTATGTCCCTTCATCACTTTGTTACTACGAAAAAACACAGCTACAAGAAGCAATTCGAATATAAACACACAACAAAAACGATAACGATACAAACAATACGATACGATACAAATTATCACAGTTTCCAAAACAAAATACAGAAAAGTTGAACAAAGAAATAATGAATAGATTAATTCCACAGGTGCCTCGATTCTCGTAGTTCATTGATCTTTTGATTCTGATGCGAGTAATCAAGAAGCGTATAATCGTTGTCTTTGAATTTTTGCCGAATGTTGATCTCGAGATTCAGTTTGCAATTTTTAAACGATCTGCTTTATTTCTCTTTTATCGTTTCCCGCTTGTTTTCAAAAGCTCGAATTGGCTTATTCCAACGTACTAAGTTAGTATTTCTAAAGTAATGAATATTTAGGGGAAACGTCGAGGGGAACCTTTTTGTCGAATCAATAAATGCTATATACATTTGTATAACGGATATATCGTTTGTCAATTTATTGAATAAGTAGAAAAAATAATGTCTGAACTGGAAAAATTCCATTTTATATAAATTAACTTTATCGACACTACTATTTATTCTATTTGGATGTGTGAGATAAACTTAATAATATGTGCGATTTGCCGCAAACAAAATATTTAAATGAATAATAAATAATTTCCTTTAAACCACTTTTATTTTATATATACGTCAATTACTAAAGTTTTATAAACTAGCTGTTGAGAAGGAGTTAGAATGGAAATGCTGTAAATATTAAGTAATATGTGCCTTAATTAAAACTGAGTTATTGTAATACTATGGCTATTTTTAAATTTTACAAAAAATATTTTCTTGCATTCTTTTTTTTAATATAGAAAACTAGGGACTTTCGAAATCTTCCCGCTTTCGCTTTCGAATACCGATACTCTCGATATTCTACGCTATATATTAGTCAGTTCATTCAGCAAGTTTTTAAACCTCACTAGCCATTCGTTCAAAACTGTAAGTTAAATCATTCCATGATAAAAATTTTCCGACTAGACCTGATTGTAAACTCAAAGCGCTGTAAAAAGAGAACTCTTGTATCTAAAACATGGAATCAAATTTTCCCTTTTTGCTGAACGTAGCAGTTTCACGATCAGCTTCTCTTTTTAAATTGTCAGATGCTCGCATATTTTGCATCCTCCCATCCCCTTTATTTGATACTGCTGGATTCAAAATTACTATTTAAAAACCAGCGCTATTGACCTCTCCAAAATTTTCTAGAATTCTCTAATAAATATTTTATCCCAAAAAACACCTTTCATGGCATTGGCTTACAATAAATAGGAAAAATCAATCTTAGGCGTGCATTCATCACTTTTATTGAATGTATGCTGCCATACTTGGCGATTAATCCCTGACAAGTGGTTAATGGCATCCGAAAAAAGAATTTGTTTTAGGCACGTTTTCGCCAATCGATAGAAACAACAACAACAACAACAAAAAAGACACAAAACTGCACTTGTAATTACAAAATCACCTACCAAATCTTATATACTTAAGTCATTCCCATTTTAAATTTTCACTTCTACTTGTTTCTTAAATATAGACTAGTAGACAGTCAATCGCTCTTCCAATTCAGTTCAAAACTTGATAAATGTTTCTATTAAAAGATGTTAAATTTGAGTACCGAATTTTATTTATTTTAACTTATATTCGAAAATCTGCTCTCTCTGGCTACATCCGACCAAATTTTGATCGTAATTCGAGAGAAATCTATTGTTTTACAGAGATCATATACCATATTTCCGCCTAGCTCATTTGCTGCCATTTTTAGGTTATCTTTATCAGACAGATAGGGCATTTTCTAAAAATGTGTTTGCTCGAATTCACGGAGATCTACGACGAGGAAAGTCGGCAAAATCTTGATTTAATTGTTTGCGGATTGATATACATTCGCTATACTATCTATACGAGAAAGAAAAAAAATAACGTGTGTATTGCTTAAGTATTCAGATGATTGCCAGCTGAGAGACGAAGAATTTTTAACAGGAAAAAGACACTGAAAATCTTTACATTAGTCTTGCTACAAGCGAAGTGACCAAAAGTAGAATTAACAAATTCTTTTCAACTCATTTGGTGTTGGTTAAAGCTTTATTTTTTCTACTTTTGTCATCGCTTCAACATCAAATGCAATATAAATAGTTACTATGCCGCAATAATAATTTTCATTAAATATTTCAACACAATACTGGTAAAACAAACCTCAATTATCATGAGTTAAGTGACTCGTTATGTACCAGTCACAAAGCGAAGATAACGGGATGCTTATAACATTTTTTTCTCCTATAACAGAAAGATGTCGCTTTTCATATCTATTCTATTTCGTACGGAACATTCTATTTTCCTAGGTTTAGTTTTCAGCAAAATTAAACTTTACCTTTCAATGTGATTTTTGTCAACGTGATGGCAATGAACCAAAAAAAAGTTAACATTTCTCATTACTTTCAACACTTTCTCGTGCAGGTAAAAGTTTATTTTCATTTTCTGTGAAATAAATTGGAAAATATAATTAAAGTAGTTTTTTAAAAAATTCATTAAGAAAGAAACTTAATTGAAAGGATAAAACATTGATATTTAACTGTTTTTTTGAACTTCAAGAAGTAAAAATTAATTTTGTGCTGTAATATTGTCGGAAGTTGTTGCAGAATTTCGCTCAATTTTCTAAGAAATTAAAATTTTAATTAAAAATTTAAAAAAAGGAATAGCTTTGAGGTGCACATTGCATTCACCAAAATATATGTGTACCAAGTTTTGTAGATTTAAATCAAATGGCCTAGAATGTAAAATTCAAACTGACACACGCGTACAAATACACACTTCATGTAATAATCAGCACTGAGGAAACAATGCACTGCAGTGCATGGACAGATCGGAAATCGTGAGCTTTCACAGAATAGTGAAAGTCAAACTTACATAAATCATTTAGTTTTAGGGACCGATTTAATCGTTTGGATCAACTCTTTATTTGAAATGTCAGTGTTTCAAGATTATTTTGTTTAATACGATTCATAGAGAAAGGAGCTAATTACAAATTTTAAATTCATCAGAGCATTTATTGATTCAAATCACAAAAATTGTTATCTACTTTATTTTTCAGCAGATATGTGTAAAACTAAAGATTTACAAACTAGCTGTAAGACTACGATTTGAGCGTAATTTTAATTCATTCCGGTGTTTATTCGCGATAGTTTCTGAAAATATTATTGCACAAAAGAGTTTCTACTATGCCTGAAAATTTAAAATAATATCTCGTCAATCATAACAATATTTTAACCTATAAATTAAGTTTTTGTTTATAACGAATTAAAAAATTATTTTAATAATTTATTCCCTTAATTTATTTGTCAGAAAAAAAAAATTGAGCATGGGCGAGGAAAAGCGAAAAATCAGTTACTATAAACATACAGCTTTAACAAAGTTTACACTTTAAAAAGCGAGCTATTATTGTAAATTAAAACTGGGAAATATTTGAGAGCATATCTATGAAATACATTTTCTAAAAAATAAATGCTATCAAATGTTTTGACGCTTTAAAATAGCTATATTATTAAAGATATACGAAAATCGCTCCGTGGTGCGCACTTTCGACTTCCAAGGTATAAATGAACAAAAGTTGATAGCTTAAGGTCAATCAATCTGGCCTGTAGAATTTCGCCATTTTAATCGAAAATTTCCGAATATATATTTATATCAAACATTATAATTAACAAATATTACTTTGTATATGAGTTTTATAACTAGTTGAAGTTGAAAAAATTATCTTTTTGATAATAACAATAATTTATAAAAGGACATTTCTACTTTTAATAATATTTTTGAAAATTTTTTAACTATATATTTCAACAATTTATTTCACAGAAAATAAAAAATAAAATTTTACCTGTACAAACATTTAAGGCTGGCATCGGTAAAATTACCTTTTGTCAGAGCGTTGCCATCACGTTGACAAAAACTAAAAATTAAAGATTAAAGTAGCTCTTACTACAAATTAAACCGATAAAAGTGCAGTTTACAGCACGTGTCAGAAAGAAATGAAATATGAAATCTTCTATTAAAAAAAGAAAAGAGAGAAAACGTTTTGTGTGACATTTAACATTAATTCTATCACTTATCTTTATTTAATGCAAATATATTTTAATACATACAGGATATCCACTCTAATCCAAGCTCAACAGCTAATGTCTAAAACTTTATTAACTGGCTATATATCTGATAAAAATGGTCGAAATGGAATAATTATTCATATCTTATGTAGTTTTACAGAATATGATTTATAGGAACGGATGACTATGTAAAATTGAGACAATTGTTTTCGGAACTACGTTTATTGACTAAAATAGAATATTATTTATTGCAATTAAATCAAATGAAGGTATAACAGTGTTTTAAGTTTAACCAAGAAAATTTCGATTTAATAATTCTTGAAAGTATTGCGTACATTTAAAAATATTTTGTCGTGCACATAAGATTATAAGCTGAAGAGTTATTTTTTTTTAAAATGACATCACAAAATCTACTTTTAATTCAGGAAAAAAAAGCTTTCGTATTTATGGATATTTTATTTCTTACATTTCAAATTCAAATCTTATGGCAGCTAACAGAAGTTAAGAGTTCATAAAGATTCCATTATAGTATGAGTTACTATGACCTACAAAATTTGAAGCTTAAAAATATTCTGTTGAAACTATTAAGGCATCACGGTACATAAACACGCAGTTGAAAAATTTCAGAAGTTAACCTCGCCACTCATCTGGTTGTTAAATGTGACCAGTTATTCACAACTGTAAATTTTTATAAAAATTTATAATTTATAAAAAGGACAATAAAAAAGTTAATTGTTTATGACAGGTGACTCAACAAATTTAAAAGCATTTTAAGCTTAATATAGGATTGCTCATTCTAATGTATGAGAGACGGTCAAATTTTTTCGCACATTTGTCAGTATGCGGGTTATTCGAGAACTTGTCGATGAACATCTGCGATTTAAAATTGAAATATTAAAAATAAGAGAAAAAAATTAGAATCATTCTTTACCTTGAAACTTTTACAGCTCATTTACAGACGTAGAAAGTTTTCCCAATGATTTTTATTTTCACCTCGCTAGGTTTAATGAGATTTCAACAGGAAATTAAGGCAGGCAGATATTTTCGATCAGAATGAAACATCTGTGCAGTGGAAACATCCTTCAGATGGATTGTAGGTCTCCTAGGGTGTTCTCAGTTTTGAGGCAACCTCCGACTTACAAACAAGCCAATCTCCGCAGTTTCATATTTTAGACTTGAAATAAAAAAAAAGAATTACATATATAAAGAATATTGTTGCAAGTGTAAAATAAGAAAATGTTTAACTCAAAAATATACAACATCTTAGAGTATAAAACACTTTTGTATGATTCATCAGTTCTTTGGAGTGACTGAAATAATTGCATATCGCATATTTACCCTACCTTTACCGGTTGCATTTTGAGGAGAGTTTAGTACAAGTACACATT
Organism: Argiope argentata; assembly: GCA_026289955.1. Classification (NCBI taxonomy): domain Eukaryota; kingdom Metazoa; phylum Arthropoda; class Arachnida; order Araneae; family Araneidae; genus Argiope; species Argiope argentata. Next base: position 11,484 of record JAOUZG010039288.1, read on the forward strand.
CGTGAAATATTTTGAAAACAAACAATTGAAACTGGTAATGCAGACATGTAAATAATAAAAAAAGCTAATAATACTTATTTTTTGTACATTCAATTGGTTATTTCTAATATTAAAAAAATATTATAATTTGATTTTTGAAAACCTGGACAAGAAATAATGAAATCAATAAGCGTAACGAAAGCTCACCACCTCCAGAATGAAAAACTAAGTTGGATGAAACTTTCGAAAGTGTCCAGGAAATATCGCGAGTATATAAAGTATATACGCGTATACGTGCATGTACATTAATATATGGCCTTGTTATTTAGATTTACACAAACAAATTCGAGTGTCATTGCTTCCACATAATGTTTCTGAAATGCTAGTCAATCCACTCATGACCACCAGGAATCTGGTTTGGTATTGCTGCGCAGTATGCTATGTCTTCCATCTGTTGGACATGGATATTTGTTTTATGCTTAAGTATGTCAATTCATTCTAAATGTGCTTTCCGGCATAGCAAACCTATTCTTGGTTCAGGAAGCTGACTATTTAATCTAAATATTCTTTTTTAGTAAAAAAAACTATAATTTATACCCTTATTTATCACCTATATTTTGGGAGATGCCTAAAAACCTTTTAATAAATAAATAATGACTCTCTCCCGGGTAACATTCAAGGTCTTGCACCCTTTCGGGTTGGCGGATCTTCATGCGGTTGACCAAGACAAGTTGCCTGTTGTCACACCCTAGGTATTCAACATTCAAATACCTTCGTAATTTATAAGTTATTTCATGTTCCTTTTCGTTTATACCTGTAGCAATTTTCAAGTTCTCAGTCATTCCTTTAGCATATCAAACTCGTTAGAATACAGGCTACTCAAATAAAGATTATTTTCTGTGGGAAAAAAAATCAGGAATGCTGTCTAGTACATGTAAACAATATGGTGCATTTTGTGCTATATTTCACTAAGTGTGAATTTGGTCTCTTTCTTTTGACCAATTGAGTCCGAAATTTTATAGACATTTACAATTATGACTAAATTTACGAACCAAATTCGATTAATCGCATATATATATATTGAATTATTGCATCCACATATCCAAGAACGCACAGACCGACAGACTATGAATCCTAGGATTTGATCCAAAATAGAATAAGTATTTAAAACTCTCATAATAAAACTTATGTTCTAATTTCATCCATTTAGCTCAATGAGGTTTTGAGTGATCGAATTCAAATGGAATAGCATTTTCAAAATGTTGTATTATGCCCCAGAAAAGCAAAAATAAAATGGAGATAAATCAAAATCTCTAGATAATCATGTTTCTGTTATTAATTTATTAGAAGCATCATTTAAAAAACGACGCAAACAAAAACAGTTATATTGAACTACGGTTTTCTCACAATTTTGAAATCTTAGAGCAAATTAGCGACTCCAAACACACACAAAAAAATTTCTTCCATACTTCCAAATCTGAGTGTTAATACTTATGAAAATTAGGTTCTTTGTATGCCACGAATTGTGTTTTCAATTCAAAACTACACAATGTGTTCATACCCCCTTGTTTGCAGAAGAAAATTACCCGTTTTATATTTACTGGGCAAGACATAAGAAACATACAATTTCCTCCCCCTAATTAAGATTTGCAAAAAAAGATCCACATTAAATTGGTTTATAAAACCCTTTCTTTGATTTTTTTAATACATTGATTTTAATTCATTCGTTCATTGTTCACCGGTACCATCAAATAATGACAACTTCGAATTCTTTCTTGTTGGTATTTAGAAAAAAAATTCAATCACACATATAAGATTTTATTTACAAAAAAATTGACAATCACACACCACAGTTTATACTATATATTATAACTTAGATTATATACTCGCAACAGGGCCAGACTCAACTCTGTAGGGAACCTTGGGCAATTCTAGATTCGGAATGTCCGAAGAACCAAAGGCAAATTCTTTTATTGATTTTAAATTTAATATCTGAATAAAGAATCAAACTCTTCATGCATGTATTTATTTAATCTTCAAATTAGATGATGCATCCTTATTTGGGACATTTGTTATTTAAATCTCCCTTACAACGAATGGGACTTGAGATATTGTGACTTTACTAATGGATTTTGGTATTTTGAACAACAGAATACCTTGATTAATTTATTAAAAAATCAATAATTCGATGCAAGTAACAGACACATTATTATAAGATACAAGGATAACAAAATTTGACTAAATAAAACCCCTTTAACTTCAGAACTCGCTGTTAAGATAATAAGATTCACTTAATCCCTAATAAAAAGTTATTTTTCTATTTTTTTAAAAAAATATATCTAACTATAAATATTTAAGCATTTATAAACACAACCATAAAATGTGTTAAAGCTGTTGTTCGCAAGACAGCCAAATACGGTAAAAGATTGAATCCCACAGTTTTGTAAATGATTGTTTTTGGAGGGTGGAAGCTAAGAGTAATGTTCGATTCACATGAACAAAATTACGGTACAGAATTAGATTACTCTGAAAATATTATAAAGAAAAATTCTGAGATTTTCAGACTTCCAAAAACCTCAGGTTTCTGTGTGTGTGCGTGGGGGGGGGGAGGTCCAATGCAATTGCTTACTAATTTGATAATCCTTTTCGATTCGTTACTATTCCTTCCTTTTTTCTGAACTTTCAGCTGATATTTCAATGCGATGATTGACAAGTGGAAGTATTGATTTGAATAGCGATTACTCATTGGTATCAATTTGGCATATTTAGATAGATTATTCAAAATATTTTTGAAAAAAAATTACTGTATTTACTTAACAAGCGAAGCAGTAAAAATACACTTTTGTATTAAATAATACAAGTAGAAAACTATGGATTTATGGATACAACTATTAATATTTTGATTAAAAACAAATTAAGTATACAATTTTAAAAATTCCTGATTAACAGTTATGGCGCTCTCGCATCGTAACTTTTGCTCAGTATTAAGGGAATCTCATATTTCTTAAATAATGTTGCATTTTGAAATTTCATATTTGGCCTTGATAAAATATTTGTTAATCAACTTCATTAATAAATAACCATACTCGTATTTACCTATTGAGTTATATCCGTTGTTGTTATTGATTAAATAAATTAGTTTCCATTTGAAACATTGAATCAGGATTACTTAAAACTTCACACAACAGTTCTAATTTTTAACCGGAAAATCTCATTTCAATGACATAAAAAAATTAGGAACTCAAAAATTTCAATTATTTAAAAAAAATAATACAATTTAAATAAAATTTATCCATTAATTTAAATAAAATATTTCAGTCCAAATCTGTTTTCTTGATTTTGTTTGTAAATGAAAAGATTTTTAAAAAATTAAGCACTGAGAATGACCACCACGACAGAGTTAAAGAAGCCATGATCTAACTTACCGAGAAAGGGTAGGGGTATTGACACTGTTTCTTAATGGTGCATTTGTCCAAAAAGACGCCGTGGAGACAAAATATAGTCGGCGGCAAGATCTGAAAATACAAATAAATAAGTAAAAGATATAAACATTAGAATTCTTATTCTAAATATTTCTCTCTAAAAAATTAAACGAGTTTAGTTCGTTGCCGAACGTCGTTCTCGAGTGGTAAAGGTGAAATGTGTATGGCTGTTTCTTTAATTTAAAATTATACTAGTTAAGAGCTCATTAGTGGGTTTTTTTACTGTGCAGCGCTTCCTCAACCTTTCAGTTCTTTTTCTACTTCATAGCGTTTACCATTTCTAGTACTATGAAATCATTCTCAAAGACTCATCATTTAAATATTTTAATTGGCAAATTTGTGGTTTACCAGTGAGAGACTAATTATTTCAACAATACCGTGCAGGTCGTAGTTGCCCAGGTAAGAAAATTGGTGTATTAGTATTTTTCAGCTCCTCCAGTCACAATCGCTGTATTATACGATATTGTGCGACTGATTGGGCCTTTTGTGTATATTGCTAAGACTTTACCTGAGAATTTTACTGGAAAGAGAATGTAGGCTCTATGTAAAATTCTTCCTTTAGTACTGTGACGGACAATAATGGAAATTTTCTCAAAAAAGACAGACATATTAATATACGAAACATGCTTATTCGAGTAACAGCATTACAAGCAGGTCTAAAAACCAACAGCCATTTTTCCAATCAATTCTTGTAAATTCCATGGAGACCATTGCGTTAAAATATAGTTTATTATATTTGTGTATGAGCGCTTGATGAAAGAAAATAAATGTCAGCTAATGGTTCGTTGTATAATCCTATTACATATTAAATATATCAGTTTTTAAATGTAAATGGTGTTATTTCAACTTCACTGTCTGTGACCGAACTAGATGCTCAATCCTTAGATAAATCCGGAACACAGAGCCCCGAACGTAGTGTGAAGTAGTTTAGACAAATTATAAATATTGTGAATGCTTATTAGTCAAGCTTCTCTTGTGTTTACAGAAAGGCGCGTTTCCCGTTTAAAGCTTTGTACAAGTCCTTTAAAACTAATCTCAGAGGCCTTTTAAAAAGACAACAATATACTTCTCATATTTTGAATTACATTTTCTAATACATGCAATAAATTTTCCTGTATAATATTTCACGCAATAACCATCACTAATCTGGCAATCTGCTAGTCTGATATATTTGAGATTACTGAAACACTTTTGCTAATAAATAAATTAGGAAGGAAAAATTTAGAATCTTGAATTTTTTTGTGTTTTTATGTTAATTAAATAATTACACAACATTAAGAAGAAACATGGTTTTTACGTTTTAACTTAATAACATTAAGCTACTTAACTTTCTAATTTAGCACACTTACAGGATGACACATCCGATAAAGGACATTTTAGATACATCCTTATCAGCGAAGAAAGTTCTTGTGGTCTATTTGAGATGAATTAAGTTTGAGTTGATTGGCCAAACTGTGCCAAATTGAGTGAAACTTCTCCCTAGGTAAACTTATTTGGGATGACATACTCAATTCTGGATGAGGGACAGATGAAAAAATACTATCTACGCCAGTCCCGTCATTATGCCGAACTATTTAACGAAGCGTAATGAGATGCAACTTTTCACTGCACTAAGATCTTGCCGCTGACTATAATGTTTATTTTACCTTTGTCAACCCACTTGAGTCATAAACCTCAATGTACTCCAAACTTTATTCATTAGACGTTCATTAACTAAATGGCATGTATCATTGCTGTTTATTGTACATAACATAACGCAATCCTGTGCCCATAACTAAGTTATCTAACTAGATGGATGAGAACAAGATAGGAGGATAAAGAAAAGGAAGGCGATACAGCATTCGGAGATCTCCAGAGAAAATGCCATCGGCGTCAAATCTTACACGAATCTATTCAATTTTTTTCTGAAGTCATAATTGGATGGAGGGGACAAGAATACCTAAACAAATGGTGACTATGGGTTGAACTTACAGGAAAATTAGATTACCAACTGGAAAGAGAAAAAAATGGCGAAATACATTGTAAACCTCTATACGGAATAAGCATATAAACAATAACTGTAGAGTCAGAAATATGTAGCGTCCGTCTGAGGTTGATTTCCTTCGTGAGATATGCACTTTTCAGGGAGTTTTGAAGTTATAATTTCGACTGATTTTGACAAGTAGAGTTCTTGTCTCAGTTCTTGTACAGTATTGAAGAGGACTTGGTATTTATGAATATGATTTGCTATAGAGTGGATCTTGCATCGAATACCCTTTCACGTAGCAACTCTCCTGTTCCATTCTTCCTCGCGACTTGTTTCTGGCTTTCTCATGTGCCATGATAGTCAGTAGTCATCGGTTTCTTAGTGAATTGGTCGTACTATTTCGTCACAGCTACTGCAACAAGAGTTGGCTAGATGGAATTTGTTTAGGTTTGTCGGGAATGGATGTGTCCATTGAAAGAAAGGACATTCGCTCTGTTCCAGTTGGCAGCGTAGAGAGAAACTTTTAGCATTATTTTATATATGGAATGACCTGTTTCGCCTTGCCTTCTCATTTCTTTTGCCATCTTGTCATTATTTCAGTTTGGAGGATGTTCTTCAGATGACATCTTGGATCGCTTCATTATAGTTCGATCTTCATTAGCACTAGCCGCTGTTTTGGCTAGTTAGTCCGCCGCTTCATTTCCATCATAGCCTACATGAGCCTTGATCTAAGAAATTTTAATATGAGAATTTTCAAGAAGGGAGAAGGTATCTCTTGGCAATTGGCTATTGGATTTTGAAGAGCTTGAGGCTTGTATACTCGCTTTATTGTAGACATAAATAATGATTGGATCCGATGCAGGAAGAGAGTTTTCGTATTTCACTGCTGTATTGAGTGCTGGGAGTTCTGCTTGGAAGAACGTGTTTTCTTTCAGTAGGCTGGTTGGCCACAGATGTATAGTGACTGTATCCTGCATGACACAAAATGCCGCCCCCAACTCCTGCTGAAGATTTTGATCCATCCGTATATATCCCGAGTCCTAAATTCTGACACCCACAGACTTCCAACGAAATGTGATGAGAGTGGAGATGTTTGGAGAGATGTGACGCCCAGCCGGTAGCTCTATATTCATACTCGCATGGGTTGATATGTGGCATGTTTTTATTGTAAATAGGCACTTTTTCCATCCTTTGTTAATGACTTTATAGATTAAGTATATACAAAGAGTTGAACTACTCAAAAATAATTTGGTCGATCTATTAAATACGAACATGGTTTTGCCTATAAAGTTTTCTGAATTTTTCGTAATATTCTCAAGATATGTGTTATGGCAGTTAAGATTAAACGAGAACTTAATATTCCACATCCAGTAATGTTTAAAAATTCCTGAAAAGCTGAGCGGATTACTCCACTCACTGCATTAGATGAGTTAAGGCAAATATGAAGAGCGAAGATTCAAAATGGCCAGGGAATTCTACGCATCTGACAGTTGCACAAACCTATTCTACAATTACTTAATGGATAATTATATCTTATTTGAGTGCTTGATAAATTTATATGGAATTATTAGAGGATAGCAAAGGAGATATTAGCAGTTCAGCTTCAATCGATGCGACTTTGAATAGAATGAAATATTATTTTCATCTGTTTGCTAAATGGTTGCAGAGAATTCCTCTTACGCATTGGTGCCGCATTGGAAATTCGCCTCCACACCAGTGATAATAATACATCAATAATGAAAATATAAAATTTACTGGGAGATGTAAATGTCCTTCAAAATTATAAAACATGCATCTCACTTTTCATATATGACGGATATCTACTAGAATGGAAATTTCAGTCCATGATTCTTTAGTTACTGAGCTGCAGCAATAACAAAGAAATAATGAAAAAAAATTTTTAATTTTCTGTAATCTTTCAGAAAATCAAAGGATATTAAACTTTAGTAATTTCATTTCAAAGCTTCAATCAGAAGTATTTGTTTGAGATCCTTACAAAATTTGCATACCTGGAGTCCATATTTCATGTAAATAAGGAACTAAAATAAAAGATTAAAATGAAGTCTGCTATGCATATTTCAATGCATCATGTCAGAACTTCATTTCTTGAACGGCCAAGCAAAACGTGCTCGTGCAAGTTAAATTATGTTTTTATTCATTTCAATGGTTTAATTGAATGTCACTTTAGTATTGCCAAAGATCAAAAAAATTTGTCCCACATTTATTGTTTAAAAAATATCACATTTTCTATTTAGTTCATTTCATATAATGATGTTTGCAAAATGACATGTTTCTAGGTTTTACTTGCTGTAGTCATTAACTTATTTTTTTAAATCAGAGCTTTTGTAAATGAGTTGGCAACGCATTATTAAAAACTG
>JAOUZG010039295.1:0-13467 GCA_026289955.1 Argiope argentata
TATATATATATATATATATCAATTAGTTTGGGATAAATTAATTAAAATCCTTTAATTTCTGTGAAATTTAAACCTATAATGCTACTTTTCGAGTGAAACATGGCCTTTCGGAGCAGCTATCACTGATGCGTCCCGTTTCGTTTTGTAATACCGAGTTTTTAGAATTGTCATAATTACGATCTACCATCGATCTATCCGTTCTAAATATCTAACGTCGATATTTAGAAAAACGATTTTTTTTTTCCATTTCAAACTCGCTCTTTTTTATCAGCTAAGGAAACTGCAATTGAAAGTTTTATATATCTTAATATTTATAAATTACGTGTCACGTTGCTTGTCCGCGATAGACTCCTAAACTACTCAACCGATTTTAATAAAATTTACACACCACTTGCAGTTTGATCCAACTTAAAAGATAGGATAGTTTATTTTTCTAAATATCAATTAGTTCGGGAGAAATTAATTAAAATCCCTTAATTTCTGTGAAATTTAAACCTGTAAAGTTACTTTCCGAGTGAAACACGGCCTTCCGGAGCAGCGATCGCTCATGAGTACCTTTTCGTCCAGTAAAACCGCGTTTTTAAAATTGCCATCGTTACGCGTCCGTTCAACTTATACTCAATATCGCTGTGGAATCGGGTGGACTTTTTATCGTAGACCACGGAGGTATATTTTACGAAATATCGATGCAAAAATTAAATATCGATTTTTTTTAAAGTCTATTTTGACGGGTCTATTTCTCGAATGGCCCTGTAAAACAGACGCTTTGCTGGAAAAATACAGAAAATATGTTTCCTGAAAGGCAATACGATGTAGTATGTTGCAATACAATTTAAAAAATCGAATTTCTAAAACTGAATTTTTGGCGAATTTTTTAATGAAGAGGCGAAAATTCGCTTTAATGTTTAACTACGCCGAAACTTTTCAACATAACTTAATCAATTTTTTTACATAGCACTTGATAAATTTTTCAAAATCGTGTGAAAGATTGTAAAAATCTGACAAAAAATTGTGCATTAATTTTTTTTTTGTCGTTTATTGGGTTTTCCTCTTCAACATCACAAATCTAATCCATTAATAAATAAAAATGAGACTAAACTTTTTTATATATAATTTGTCATTGCTTTGGCACACCCTGATCAATTTTGAAAACAACCCAGCAAAAACTATGCGTCTTATGAGTTCAATCCAGGTTTTCCAACTCACATACTCACCTGAAAGTTGTGACACCAGTAATGCTACTACGAAACCTTTGTCCTCCAAAGTCATGCAATGGCACCAGACTACAAATGACTAGACTTAATAAGTTTGTAATCTAAGCTACGATAATTACTGGATGCGCTCCAGGAGAGTTGGTTTTAATACCCCGCATTCCACTAATTCGTCAGACTATCCTTTTGAATTTAGAAGAATGCACTTTCCTGTAAAAGTTTGCTTTGCAATAACCGTTAATAAGTCACAAGGACAGACATTAAAAGTAGCAGGGATCGATTTAAGAGGAGACTGTTTTTCACACTGCCAATTTTATGTAGCTTTCTCCAGATTCAGTTCATCAAGCAGCTTAATAGTTTTAGCACCAGAAAAAAAAACCCAAAATGTTGTATACAAAGAAGTTCTTGCTTAAACATAGGTATAACAATAAAATGTGGATAGCCAGCAGTTGCAAAGAAAATCATTACTTTAAAAGGATCCTTACGGACAGTTAAGAACAAGGGCACATATATAAGGAGTCAAGGGGCACCGGGACCCTCCCAAAATTAGAAAACATTATAGGTAATAAGTAATTATTATAGGGTATTTTCTTAACTAAGTGCACCAAGCACTGTTATCCCCTACTAATTCCATTACCCAAGCAATGCCGGGTACGGGAATGCTAGTATATATATATATATATATATATATATATATATATATATATATATATATATGTATATATATATATATATATATATATATATATATATATATATATATATTACGTGTCACGTTGTTTGTTCGCGATGGACTCCTAAACTACTGAACCGATTTTAATAAGATTTACACACCAGTTGCAGTTTGATCCAACTTAAATGATAGGATAGTTTATTTTTCGAAATATCAATTAGTTCGTAGAAATTAATTAAAACCCCTTAATTTCTGTGAAATTAAAACCTGCAGTGCTATTTCCCGAGTGAAACACGGTCTTTCGGAGCAACGATTGCTAATGCGTCCCGTTTCGTTTTGTCAAACCGAGTTTTTAAAATTATCATCGTTACGATCTACCATCGATCTATCCGATTACGCGGGCGTCGATATTTAGAAAAACGATTTTTTTTTTCCATTTCAAACTCGCTCTTTTTTATCAGCTAAGGAAACTGCAAATGAAAGTTTTATATATCTTAATATATATAAATTACGTGTCACGTTGTTTGTCCGCGATAGACTCCTAAATTACTCAACCGATTTTAATAAAATTTACATACCACTTGCAGTTTGATCCAACTTAAAAGATAGGATAGTTTATTTTTCGAAATATCAATTAGTTCGGGAGAAATTAATTAAAATCCCTTAATTTCTGTTAATTTAAAATCTTTAATGCTACTTTCCGAGTCAAACATGGCCTTCCGGAGCAACGATCGCTAATGCGTCCCGTTTCGGCCTGTAAAACCGCGTTTTTAAAATTGTCATCGTTACGTATCCGTTCATTTTATACTCAATATCGCAGTGGAATTGGATGGACTTTCTATCGTTGACCACGGAGGTATAATTTATTTTACGAATTTTCAACGCAGAAATTAAATATCGATTTTTTTTTTAAAAAAAAATGTCCATTTTGACGGGTTTATTTCTTGAACGGCCCTTAAAATAGACGCTAAGCTGGAAAAGTACAGAAAATATGTTTTCAGAAAGACAATACGATGTAGTATGCTGCAATACAATTAAAAAAAAATCGAATTTCTAAAACTGAATTTTTTTAACGAAGAGGCGAAATTTTGCTTTCATATTTAATTACACTGAAACTTTTCAACATAACTTAATCAATTTTTTTACATAAAATTGGATGAATTTTTCAAAATCGTGTGAAAGAATGTAAAAATCTGATAAAAAATTGGGCATTAATTTTTTTTTTTGTCATTTATTGATTTTTCCTCTTTAACTTTACAAGTTTTATCCATTGATAAATAAAAATGAGACTAAACTTTTTTTTAATAATTTGGCATTGCTTTGGCACATCCTGATTAATTTTTAAAATAATCAAACAAAAATTACGCGTCTTATGAATTCATTCCAGGTTTTCCACCTTACATACTTCTCCTGAAAGTTGGGACACCAGTAATGCTACTACGGAACCTTTGTCCACCAAAGTTATGCAATGGCACCAGAATACCAGAAGAAGTGACTAGACTTAATAAGTATGTAATCAAAGCTACGATAATTACTGGATGTGCTCGAGGAGAGTTGGTTTTAATACCCCGCATTTCACTAATTCCGTCGGACTATCATTTTAAATTTAGAAGAGTGCAGTTTCCTGTAAAAGTTTGCTTTGCAATAACCGTTAATAAGTCACAAGGACAGACAATAAAAGTAGCAGGGATCGATTTAAGAGGAGACAGTTTAATAATTTTAGCACCAGAAGTGAACCCCCCCCCAAAAAAAAAATGTTGTATACAAAGGAGTTCTTGCTTAAACATAGGTATAACAATAAAATGTGGATTGCCTACGTTTGCAAAGAAAATCAATACATTAAAAGGATCGTTAAAGACATTTAAGGATCGTTTAAGGACAAGGGCATATATATATATATAAGGAGTCCAGGGGCACCGGGACCCTCCCAAAACTAGAAAAAATTATAGGTAATAAGTAATTATTATAGGGGATTTTCGTAACTAATCCCCAAGCACTGTTATCTTATGCTAATTCCATTACCCGAGCAATGCCGGGTACGGGAATGCTAGTATATATATATATATATATATATATATATATATATATATATATATATAATATTATTTCTCATAAAAATCATCCATTAGCTGATTAACAATGTTTATTATGTGCCCTGAAATATTTCAAATGCAGAGAATCGATAGATACTTAAAACAGGAATATGAACTATTTTCTTATGTATTTAAAAATAATATATTTTTGGGTCTACTATTAAAAACTAGATTTTGCAAATATAAGTATGGCATTCACATGAAACAAAAGCGACCCCCCCCCGCACAACAAAAATAGATTCGCCAATCTCTTAGACAACCTTTTCAGTACTTAATTGCTTCAACAAATTTCAGTGCATATTTTCCAAAAACACCGCCTTGAGTTTTAAAATTACAATTACTTTTTTCAAATACTGTAATCATATTTATCTGTATATCATCGATCAGCAGAATGAAACATAACATTTGATCATCTCTTTAAATATTGCTGGTTCGAAAAAAAATTTAAAGACAGTAATCCCGTCTCCTTTCAATACGTCTCTGACCAGAATGTATTCTTAAAGTCGAAATAAATCTTAATTGCAATTCTAAAATATTCTATCTGAAAACGGTTTTCTATCATTTGATCAATTGTGTTTTTAGTGTTCAAGCAGAATAACGTTTACTGAAATTTAAAGTGAAAGTTTTTAAAGGAGTAATATGAAGGGGAAAAAAAGCATTCACCATTTTAAAAATTCTTATAAAGAAAATTTCCAACAATTTAAAGATCCTAAGTCAGATAATAAACCGGATTAAAACGAAGTCTTCTAATGCCATTGAAACCGTAAATGGGTCGTTTCCCTTTTCCTTTCCTCAACAATATCTATATAAATAGTTTTAAGAAAAAAGTTTCACCTAACTAAAATAGAAAAAAATTGCGGATTATTTTATTAGACTCTAGAAATCAATATATCGCAATATCAAATTAAATTTCCGAAGAATTCAACACAAAATAAGTTATAAAAGTGACCATTTTAAAGACAATCAAATAAAATTGAATTACAGGTTTGATATATTTATTCTAAATTACAAAGCAATTTTTTTTTAATTATGGATCAACAGATGATAAAACTTTTGCTATAATAATGCTCTAAATATAAATAACGAACTATTAGAATAAGGTTCAAAAATTAATATAATTGATTATAATGATAATTAAGTTTGAATAGCTTTTGTTCACTAAGCGACAGTACAAAATTAAACTGTCTTGAAAATATTTCATTACAAAAATCTAGAGGAACCTAAGCAGTTGTCTATTTAATAAAAAGGTCACTGTTACGATCTGCAGTATTGTATTCGGACTCCATGTACCAAAGAAACAAATGAATTTTTTTTAATTTACTTATTTTATTACCACTCCCAGCACTAAAAAATTTATTTCATTTGCAAAATTAAGGAAAGAAAACCATATCTGGGAGACATTTATAAAATTAATTGATATCGAAATATTGAGCTATTTATTAACATTTAGAGATAAATCATAAAGTAAAAAGTATAAATTTAAAAAAATAATAGAGAATTATTAAAAATCTGCAATTTGTGAAAAGTAATAATGTAACATATTTTTATGGTTTTGTTTCACTTCAAAATGTTAACAAACACATCTTTGTATGAGTTGAAAAGAAAAAGCAATAAGCTCAGCTTTACCCTAAAGAGATTTTTTAGCAAGCACGACAAAGTGATGAAATATGCCGTCAATGAATAGATAATGTAATAACATTATATTAAAAAAATAAAAGCTTAAAAAGAAAGCCAGAAACTTCTGGACTAACTTTTCAGCTAAACCTTTGGAAATTTTTCCCTTTATTTTTAAAAGGGAGAAAACACAATACGAAATGCATACGATATAACAATATAAATTGCAGTGAAAAAAAATTAGATCTTTAGTTTTCTTACCAAATTATAAACTATTTTGGTCACAATGATTTTATTGATATACTAATTCAAAATGTATCCACTAAACAAACAATATTTAACAAGTCCATTAAAATGAGACAAGAACAATTTAAAGTAATACAATCCTATGCTTATATTCAAAATCGTCTATAGTATATTATTTCCATCATGAGCTTGTTTCTTTCTGTTTGAATGATAAACTTAAGTTTTTGAGTTTAATCACTTACCTTTTCTTGACACCTTCAAGGCACTCCTTTCCAAAATTATCTATTCTTACTGAGATCAGCGATCATAACTCTTCTGTGAAACTAATAATAAAAGAACTTCCTGAAGTTAAGCTGAAGAGAAATTAGAAATCTCTAGACAATCACTTAAAATTAACCATTTGCAATTGCTTGTTAATGGAGTTTAAATTTAAAAGGAATAAGGGATTGTTTACATTAAGCAAGACTAACAATTACTGAAATCATCATCAGTTTGTTATGTGTTATGTGTGAGGCGGAAAAACTATCTGCCTCACAACACAAACAGTTTGAAGTAACAGTCAATTCACAATTCATATTTATTGGCGATCAGTAAAACTTTTTATTGTGAAGTAATGAAACATCTAAACTCTACATTGTGCATAACTAAGTAACGCGGGCTTCGCGGGAGATTTTGTTTTGATCCAGATGCATACTCTATTGTTTTCCGGTTGTCAGTTGATAAAGAATTAAAATTTAAAGTAGAATGTCAACATTCTACTTTTAACGCACACGGAACAAATATGTCCCGAAACAGATGTCATAAAAGAAAAATTAATCCTAAATTACGGTACGTTCAATCATAATTTACTAACATTAGCAATGTTTACATCCTTATACAGTTGCATTTATTTTGAAATCATACACTTCTTTATTATCGAAAAAGAAAAAATTAAAACAACTGAAAATTAGATTTTTTTTTTCACGTTTTCCTGTCGCCATTCGTATTTTTAATAAAAAGGCTACAACAAATATCGCAAGGCCATTTCCTGTTTTATTGTTGTTTGAAAATTGTAAATATTTTTTTTCAAAAAAACATTTGTTATAAAATTTTTCTACTTAAATAGATAGTTTTTTTTTTTTTTAGCTCACAAAATGAAATTATGACACAATTCTTTTAGTATCTATTTGCATTCTTTTTAAACGGTGATTTATGAAAGTATTAAACAATATCTTATAAAAACCTTGCCTTACAATTATCAAATTCATTTTGTATTCTATAACAATTTACATCAGTTATGAAGTATTAAGGGTTGGGTATAAAATACATTCCCTAACAATATATGTCAAGTGTGTTGCATTAAGGGGTATGGAAAAGAATAAAACATTTTTAGTCTGATTTATTTCCCCCCTGTTTGAATATGAATTTATTTATTAGTATATTTCTTGTCTTCAAATAGTAAGTATTGTGATTATTGTATGCATGATTGAATTATAATTATATATTCATTATGAAGAAAAAAGTCTTTTTAGAGGCTTCAAATAAGTTTTTTTTTTTACTATAAAAAATTATAATTCATGCTACTGGCAGAAAAAGCCTCTCTTAAAATTGCATCAATTATAAAACATATTCAAATGTATTTTATTTATTAATGTAATATTTTATAATGTAATATGATTTGGAGATAAAGTTATCTTATTGTAAAAAGGATAATTGAATCACATTTAAATATAATTTTTTCTTATAGTAATTTTAAAGCATATAAAGCTAGTATAAATATTGAATTGCTTGTAATTTCATTATAAAGAGATTTGAATAATTTTATAAGATCAAAATTGTGTATATGTATTTTCATTTGGTAAGTTGGGCAATTATTTTGATATATGTGTGTGTCTGTCGCATATTTCTGTTTTAATTTTAATATTCTTAATTATGAAATATTGCATAATAATTTATTATACAATATTAATAATATTGCATAACAAGTGAGGATCATTAATTTTAACATGAAATTTTAAAAACTACTTTACAAAACTTTATTCACATTGGAAATTTTTCAATTTTTGAAATTATTCTTGTAAATGTATATCTTTTTAATTTGGCTGACAGCTGTCTTTTCAAATGCCTCTTAAAGAATATTTAAATAACCATTGTGAGATTTTTTTATTTCCTAGCTTTGTATTTATAATTTTTGACATTTATTATTATCAACTCATTATCTTTTTTATTTTCTAGGAATAAATCCTTTTCTTATGACTTTTCTTCGGATGAAGATAGTGATTATTTTTCTCCTACTCCATCACTGCGAGGAAGACATAAAAACATCAATAGAGGAAAGTGGACTAAAGAGGAGGTAAAATAGAATTGGAATTTATGAAGTGATTTCATTAAAAAAATCTGTTATTCTAAATCTTGACTTTAGTAATGCATATTAAAATGTTGAATCTTGATGGCATATTTATAAAATAGATATATTTTTCCGTGCATTGTTAATTTCTTAATAAAACAAATATAAATGCAATATGATTTTGTTTGGTATTAAATATTTACTTAAAAATTTCTGTTTAAGAAAAATAAAATATGATTACTTTATTTTAACGATTAAGTTACCTTGCATTATGTAGCTCTTATCCCTCCTTCTCATTAAAAAAATTGAAAGAAAAATAATTTGAAGATCATTCTACATTTCTGTGCTTTTTTATTTTTATTTTAGTTAGTTTAAATTTTATTATGTAAGCCTTTTACTGTGACTAAGTTTAGGTAAACCTAAAAATTTTAAACAAATAATTTTAATAGGGTTTTTAACGCATTATGTTTTTTTAATCAGATCATAATGCAATTTAAAATTCTATTTGTAATTTAATCATCCTCAGCTCTTAAAAAATATGCAGAATTCTTCATAATTATTCTGAATTATATCAAAAATTCCCACAATAACCAGAAAAAAAAATTAGAAACTTTTTTCTCAGAAATGAGTTTTTCTTCTTTGCTTACAATCATTTCAATTATAGCATAAAATTAATAACAATTGATAAATACTTTTCTTGAATTCACTTTCATTAAATACAATAAAATATATAAATAATCCTGTATTATTATTTTTTCTTTGCATAAGAATTTATCACATCCCCCCTCCCTTATTTTCCTTCATGAAATTGGAAAAAGCATTTCTTAATTAGCATTTTTGTTTTAAGTTTTAGACTCTTGATTTTACTTAGTAATCAATTTATTGTCAGTGACAGTAAAGTAGGCGCCTTTAGACTTTACTTACTTAGAACCTTTAGGAACAAATCTTTAATACTTTTTACCTAAGCATGAAAAATTAAATGCTTATAACTTGTCTCTGTGGATTACAAATTTTTAGTTTAACCTTGTGACTCCCAATTCAGCCCAGATGTCTTTACATTCAAACATCCACAAGATGGTTGAAAGGCCATATGCTTATTTCTTACCCCTTTTTAAAGAAGAGTTCAAAATTGTGTGAAATAATCTTATCTTTTACCAATAGTTTCTTTGCTTCCCATTGTCATTATTGATTGGTGTCACCAGTAAGTGTCTGAGGGCAGATGCTCAATATACATTAAGCTTTCTGCTTCATAACTGTAAAATGTTCTTATTGAATTGTGTAGTTATCAGAAAATTCTTATTCAAAAGAAAATGTGTTTTATTATTCTAATGAATCTCATTTAAATGTAAACAATGATGGTAAATTCAATGTTTTGAAATTTTTAAAGCTGTAAATCCATCTGCTTTGTTAGAAATTATATTAATTAATAACAAAATATGTGAATTATATTAAAAGATAAGTTTTAGAAAAAAAAGCTTTTTTTTAATACAATTTTTTTTTCCTTTCTTTTTCTAGGGGGGATTATATTTGTAATAATATAATGTATTATTACAGTGCTGATTCTTTTTCTGATTATAAATAAGCACGGTTATTTGAATTAATTTTATAGATCATTTGAAGTTTATTTTCAATGCATTGCTTAGTTCAAAAAATATAATTTTAGAAAAAGGCTGAAGAAAGTTTCCATTTATTTGAAAATACAGGATTTAATTGCTTTATTCTTCAAAATTCTTCATTTTTTCCATAATGTTTATAATTTGATAACAATCATAGATGTGTAAAAGGCATTTGAAAAAGAAATAATTGTATTGCTTTTAGAAGTATATCTACAATATTTGTATATAACAAGGTCAAATAGCAAGAAAATATTGTACCTTCCAAATGAATATTGTTTGTGCTGTGTTGCCTCTTGTGATATTCTATTATTTTGAACTCTGAAATTTTCAGTAAAATTTGATATTTACTTTTTATTTTTATTTTTTATATTCTTGCATATATTTTAATGTTTTTGGTGTTAGATCATTATTTTTTAAAATGTTAATAAATAAAACTGTGTGACTACTCTTAAAACAAATTCTTTATATTTAAATAAATTAAAAATCCTTCTGAATTTTAACAGCCTAATATATGGTTTAAAATGAGTTATCTAGCTTAAACAAAATAAAAAAGGACAACTTTTAATCAATTAAATTTAATGGCTCTGTGATGATACTAATATGCTATCTGCATGATTATAAAACTTAAACTTACTAAAACAAATTATTTGAAATGTAAATTATGTTATTAGACAATGGTAGAAAGTGAAATTATTAAGTGTTGTTATAATTATTACAGTCAAAAAAAATTTGGAAATTAGAACTATAGTTATATAAGAATTCTTCAAGACACAAATGAGGATTTAATTACAAATAGTGAAAGGAAAAAACTAATCTTCATTCATTTTACTTCTGGCTATTTTAGGTTCTTAAAAAAACTTGATTTCAATGATTGGAAAATATCATAAGATTGAACTCCTAAGATTATTGAATTTCTTAAAAATTATAATTAAACAACAATTACAATATCATACTTTTCATTTGGGATTGTCAGATTGTAATGTTGCCTTCTCCAACTCTTGCACCCAAGGAATGAAATAATTTGGCCCTTACAAGTAATCAGGATATGCTGTTAATATTGAATCATCAATTAAGGACATATTTAAATAAAAGAGACTGTAAATAAAGGCAATTGTGGTAAAGATTTCCCAAAATAAAATAATTTCACAAAATTTGTGTTATTTCACAATATGAAGGTGTTTTTTATTAGAAGCTGTTTGAACTGTGTGATTTGAATGATTAAATAAAAATGGTAGTGTAAATGAGACAATATAAATTAAAATAAAGCTCAATCATTTACTTACTTTAAAAATTAATTTTTATGAAATAAATGTGAACAAATTTTTATAAATATGCCAGATAATTAACCATTTTCTTATTGATTTATTTAATTTGAACTTTTTGTGTTTATAAAGATGAGACTTTGCAGTCAATTACAGATGCTCTCAATGATAAGATACTGTTTTAAGATTTTTGGATCTTAAATTATCATTTGGTAATTTTAATGAATTTTGATTCCATATTCATATCACCATTTAAAAGTGGAATTATGATAATTAATTTCAAGATTTTGTAATATGAATTAAGAATAAAAATGGAAGACAGCTAATATATTACTGCCTTTTGTTTAATGCAATAACTACGATATGTTTTAAAAATATTTATTTATTTATTTTACTACTTGACATGACAGGATGAGAAATTGAAATCCCTTGTTGAATCATATGGTGAAAGTCAGTGGGAAACCATTGCAAACCTTTTTCCTGACCGTAGTGATGTTCAGTGCCAGCAACGCTGGTATAAAGTTGTTAATCCTGAACTTGTCAAAGGACCATGGACTAAAGAAGTAATAAAATTTATATTTTAAAACTATGTGTTGTATATTTTTGGTGTTTGCTTTTAGAGTTTATTTGGCTGAAAATTCTTATCATTAAGAGATTAAAATAAATAATCTTTACATCTTGTTAAGAACTAAAGTTTTTTTTTTCTTTTTTTGGTGTGTGTTGTGAAATTTTATTGCATATTTAAGGTTAATTTTCATTAAGCTCTAATAAAATGTTATATTAATCAAGTTATGGTTAATTTTTTGTTTGAACATATTAAAGCATATATCATTGTGCTTTTAATATATATATATATATATATATATATATATATATATACACTGGTGTGCAAAACTTAAGCAACAAGTGGTTTTTCGGCCACAGCTCCCCAACAAAGTATAAGATAGCCATGAAATTGCAGTATAATATGCACGTAATTCAGTAGAAAGACTACTTGTATGCAAATTTTAGAAATAAAACGTCGTAGGTGATGTAAGTGTACGTAAACCTTGTGGGTCGGCGCGCGCAGGTCAAAGCTGTGATAAAAGGATGAAGAGCACCGTAGTTAAAGACATTCGCTGCAAGTGCAAGTGATTTGTTTTGTGAAACACGTCTTCAAGAAATCATTTAGACGACTTTACTCGAGGAAGAATGATTGGGAAGCTTGAAGAGGGGCATAGTGTGACCAGTGTCGCCGAAGAGTTCGGGATCAACAAAAGTGTTGTTTCTCGTGCTTGGAATGTCTTTAAAACTACTGGTACAGCTGTTCGGAAGGTTGGTGGTGGCCGTCCAAGGAAAACAACACCAACAGATGACCGTTACATTGTCGTACAGGCGAAAAGAAACCGTTTTCAGTCAGCGAGCGCCATATCTCAGCAACTGTGCACAGCCACAGGACGACAAGTATCAAGATTTACAGTGGCCAGACGCCTTCACAAAGGTGGCTTATTTGCTAGACGTCCTGAACGCTGCATACCTTTAAAAGTTAGCCATCGGCGGCACCGTTTAGAGTGGTGCAGAGAACACGAAACCTGGACACCTCATCAATGGAGTCGTGTCCTCTTCACAGATGAGAGTCGTTTTAGTGCTACAAGCGATTCTCTACGTCAGTTGATCTGGAGAGAGGTTGGAGCTCGATTTCATCCCAATAACATCGTGGAAAGAGATCGTTACGGTGGTCCTGGAGTTCTCGTCTGGGGTGGCATTATGTTGAACGGGCGGACTGAGCTTCAGATCTTCGACCGAGGTTCTGTAACTGGAGATCGCTACTGCAATGAGGTAATCCTACCCCACGTGCGTCTGTTTCGAGGGGCCATTGGACCAGACTTCATTTTTATGGATGACAATGCACGGCCACACCGTACTGCTAATGTTCAAGAGCTACTGGAAAGTGAAGATATCAGACGAATGAATTGGCCAGCTTACTCTCCAGATCTAAATCCCATAGAGCATGTGTGGGATGCATTAGGGAGACGTCTTGCGACACGACAGTATCCTCCTGGTAACACCCATCAGCTGAAAGATGCGTTAAAGGAGGAATGGAGACGTTTACCCCAAGAACTCCTGGATAATCTGGTGCTTAGCATGGAGAGACGATGCCAAGCAATAATTGCAGCAAGGGGAGGGCATATCCCATACTAGAGAACATCTGCCAGTTGTACTTACGCTTCTTCAGGCAATAATGTGTACCGCCACTATATGTCAAATAAAGCCTTTTTTTGTTCCATACCCTACTTTAAGCTTTATATTCATTTCTGCGCCATTATTCTTTCACTATCGTTTAAGTACAAAATAATGTACATCATATTCAAATTTCATGTCAATCGGTTGATTTCTTGTAGAGTTATGACAAAAAACGCACTTGTTGCTTAAGTTTTGCACACCAG
>JAOUZG010039307.1:0-11429 GCA_026289955.1 Argiope argentata
TATTTCGTTTCACTCACCAATTTCTTCGAATTCATTTTCAACTTCAGTTTGCTCAGTGTTTTTTTTTCTTGTGCACATTTTGTTTCAGTACTCTCCTCGGCCTTTTCAAATTCACATTTATTTTAACTTTCTCATTAATTTGTTTGAATTCAGATTCTACTTCAGCTTGCGCAACGTTTTGTGTGTATATTCACTTTCAATTTGCTCATTGGTTACATACTGTATTATGTTACTAATACATACTGCATTAGTTTGCTCAACAGCTCTCTCTGGCGCGTTTTGCAAAAAAGCTTTTTTTTTCCTTCAAATGTTATAATAATTTATTGAGTAAAATTTTATATCGTTCTACATATTCTTCTTTTTCTTTTCATCTTTTGCGTTTCGAAGCTTCAGTTTCAAAATTTCATCTCGGTGGCATGGCTAAAACATTAAAAAAAATTACTCGCATAAAAATATAAGCTGGAGTTTTGATGATTTTTTCGAGTTGAAACATTTTCTCCCCTTAGTTAAGAGGAGAAAATAACCAGTGTAGTTTATTTTTTCAGCAGTGCCAATGCCTAACGATTCGTATTGTAAATCAGCCCTGTTTTTAACCATCAAATGTGCCAAAACATATAAAGCCGCAATATCATTAAATGTCCCCCCCCCGTTGACTTTTCACTTTCTCATTCTCAGAATAGTTGGTTTTTCAAGGGTACTGATATTACTTGGTTCTTTGATTGAGATTGATGAAGAACTGAGAGAATAGTAGTGTGTAAAAAGTAAAGGTTTTATTAAAAATTATCCTGTTTTTCAAAATATCAATATATCTAATAGGTTATTATTATTTTAGAACAAAATTTTCAGGCCCCTTAATTTATGAGGCCCGAGGCGCGCGCCTCATGCGCCTGTTCGGAAATCCGCCACTGGGGCACAGACAGGTTGATTGAAAAATTATTATTAGCCTTGTTAAAAAATAATAAATTAGTAAAGAATAAACAGTCTATGAATTCTAAAAAATTAGGATAATATTATTACTTTAATAAGTCCGAGAGGTTAATTTCTATTTTGTCACATTCGCTAAGTTATTACATTTATGAATATCAAACTGCTAGTCAAATATAATTATGTACAAATAGGGTTGTAGCAAAATTATGAGTGAAAATAAATAAGAACATATTATCATGTCAGAACATGATGTTACTTTGGAAATGAGGTTTGTGCGTCAACAAAAATCTGTAGGAAAAAAATAAAGCTATCCGTAGGCGAAAAATTGAAATTTTATAATCTGCACGAGCATTTCAAAAAAAAAAAAAAAAAACAGCTTTTAATAATGGGATGCCATCCAATTTACAAAAGCTCCAATTTAAAAAAATAAGTGAATGGCTACAGCAAATAAAACCTAGAAAAATGTCATTTTGAGCATATACGAAATGAAATAAATAGGAAATACGATATATTTTTTAAAACAATCAATGCAAGACAAAGTTTTTTTCTTTTTTTTTTGATCTTTTGCAATGCTAAAGTGACTCATTCAATGAAACCATTAAAATGAATAAAAATATCATTTAACTTGCACGAGCACGTGGTGATTAGCCATTGAAATGAATTCTGTTGAATTCTGTTCTGACATGATTCATTGAAATATGCATAGCTGATTTCATTTTAATCTTTATTTTTCATTTTTACAGAGTTATGACAATGGAAAATTAACCTAAAATAAATCTTTATTATATCGGTTTAGTTAAAAATGCGCTGAAAATGAGAAAATAAATTATCCGGGTTATTAATAGGTTTTCATAATTTATATAGCGTAAAACCACGCAAAACTTGAATCCGCAATTGATTCAAATACTTTAAAATGTTAAAATTGATTTAAATGAAGAAATTAATCTGTTTCTTTTTACAGAAGTCTGGTGGTAAGGTCTTTCTTCGAGCTCCAAAGACTTCAGATTCGAGGCACAATTCGAAATATAGAAATGTCATTTAAGCACACTGAAGGGGCCAAATGTTTACTTGCTGGTGTGGTGTGGAAGTTAGAAGAGAGGGTAGCAGCTCATATATCGTTCTCGTCATTTGACTGCGAATCAAAATTAAAGGTCCATTCCAAAATAGCCTTAGCGTTGCTCTGAAAAACGGGGCATTAATATAACTAAACAAAGCTAAGATAACGTAATTTAAATGATCATATTAGAATGTGATGGCAGTATTAGTCGTTTTAGATTAATGTTACATGAGTATGCTGGTGTCCTGGCTCAGAAGTAGCGCGCCTTCCTCTTGATCTGCACCGCCAGGGTTCAAGTCCAGGTTAGGGCATGGTTATTCTTCTGTGTTCTATCTGTGAGATCTGTCACTGTGTCCCCCTCCTGTAAAAAGGGGCAAAAGGGGAGTGTGTAGCTAAAGTTGTACTCTTTACCCTAGTTGGCGCTATTTCAAACAAGAGACGCTTCTTTCGGCTTCTCTTGTTGGTGCATCAGCGAGCTTGTCCGTGGCAAGTGCCATTAGTTACAACGACTTGAGCTTACAGTAATTTTTTTTAACAAAGGAAAATAATTTTATTAACATGTCAGAACATTAAGTTGTTTTGGGAAGGAGGTTTGGTGGCGTCAACAAACATCCGTAGTCGGAATATAAAAATTTTAGCATCCGCACGAACATGTCAAAAATATCAGCTCTGAAAAACGTGTTGTCATTGCATTTAAAAAAGCTATGATTTTAAAAATAAGTTAACGACTACAGAAAATAAAGCCTAGAAAAATGTCATTTTGAGCATGCGATTATAGGAAATGAAATAAACAGGAAATGGGATATTTTTTTAAACCATAAATCCGAGACAAAGTCTTTTGGATCGTTTGCAATACTAAAGTGATTTATTCAATGAAACCATTAAAATGATTAAAAATATAATTTAACTCGCACGAGCACGTGGTGCTTGGCCGTTCAAGAAATGATGTTCTGATTTCATTCTAATCTTTATTTTTACTGGTGGTATTTGTTTATTTTATTCCGAAAGAATAAAAGAAATTTTTTACTAATTACAAATAATGATGAGAAATCAAAGGAACTGGAGAGCAGTTAAATGGTTGATTTTTAGATTTTCGAAGAATCGTTTGCTTCCATAATTTTTTTCTTCTATTTAAAGTGATCAGTTGTTCTTAATAAGGCAGGACTATCAGAATTTTCACTTTTTAATCAAACATAATCCCTTGCCTGTCAATTAAAGAGTCTTAAAATTAAAGTTAAGCAAATTTGTCCATTTAATAAAATTCAGTATCTCTGAATCTATTAATAATACCGGAAAATGTGTGCGTGTGTTGGTGCTCTGTAGGAAAAACTATTAAACTTAGAACGGCCAAATTTTGCTAAGATGTAAATTAGAGGGCAAGAATGTTCATATAAAATAATTTTTAATTTATCATTTTACTTAGAACTTTTATTAATTAAAATTCAGACGAGAGTATGAGGCTTTTCCATGATTTTTTCTGAAAATATTAATATACAAAACTAAATTTTTTATGCCATTTTTAATTTTTTTCAAAAATGTTTTCTTTTATGTAATTATACTAATTTAATTGTGATGCAAATTTTTCAAAGAAATTTTGCAATTTTTTGCGCATTTATTTAATTTTTTACGATAATTTTCAATGGTAGATTCCAGTGTTGAATAGAAATTCAGCCAAAAATCAATGAAAGTAAAAAAAAAATAATAATAATAACTTCCATTATTGAAAAAAAATAGATTTTGTATGATATCTGTTTAATTATCTGCACCGCTAAAGCTACAAGACAGATTAATCGGATAGTTTAGCTTTTAATTACAATCTAAATTCATATGACATCTTTCGATTAGGATGGTTCATATGTACGATGAACCTGACCGACATAAAATAATTAAAATAAATCGGCTTTGATGTCAGTCGTAGTTTGATGCTTAAACACTTCTTTTCTTTTGCAAACCTCAAACACACGCATATATATCAATAAATGAAGTAATACGGAATGCACTAAAAAATTTAATCGAAAATGATGAAAATAGGTCTAAGAAATAAGTACAGCTAGGAAAAAATCAAGAGAAATGAATAGGAAAAAAAGAGTTATATTAACACAAGAACAGCATAAGAAAAAAATTTAATAAACATTCCTTTAGAATAGTAAGATAATATTAAAAGAGCACCGGAAATAGAAAAATACAAACAAATGATTCAAAAAGCTCAGGCAGATGTTTTCAGACTTTTTTATTTTTTGGTGGTAAATTTATTTTTTAATTAATCAAAAATTAGTCACTCAATTAACCGGAATAAAAATTAGCCTATGTTCTTTTGTAGACTACAATCTATCTGTGTGCTAAATTTCATCCAATTTCCTTCAGCCGTTCTGGCGTGATTGAACCCCACCATCCATCCAAACTTTCACATTTATAATAGGTAATCATCTGGCTGTCTAAAGAGGCTAGTACAATAATTAAAGACAAAGATTATTCAAAAAAAAAAGGAAAGACTGTGGAATATTTGAAACATTATGAAATTCAAAATTAATCGTAATCAAAATATATTTAATTTAAAAGGAAATTAATTAATGAATGATTAATTTTAAATGAGCGAAGTGACCGAGGGATTTCATGATTAATGATAAGGAAAATCCTGTGTTGCGATCGTCCATGCAAAACGCAAAGAATATTCGTGTGTTAAGTCTTGACCTCTTTGACCTTTGACGCTAATTCTTAACCCATTAAAATTTCTTAAACAAAGTTTTTTTTTTTTTGAAGTTATAAAATTAGGGATTTTTTTCGTTAGCCAAGTGCAAGCGAAAAATCGCCAAATACAAATATAAAAAAATCGCCAAAATTGTAGGATTCCACCAAATAAAATTTGGCGAAAAATTGCTAAAAAATATAAATTTCGTTGATATTAGCTTCGCTTGATGACTTGGCTAGCGTATGGTTCCCAATTGGCGATATTTGCGCCCGGCTAGTGGAAAAGTACCAAAATCAGTTATACAGTATTGTTAGGTTTGATACCTAGATTCTAGATCAGAGTTTTTCAATTGACCACAATTTTTAAAAGCTCATTTTATATTTAGAAATATTTTTTTCAAAAGAATATATTCATAGGAAGAAATAGTAGTGAGTACTCAATAATGGATTTAACACTAGGGTAGGCTTCATAGAATTATTTGGATTTTCACTTCTTTCTTTATTTCGTAGTATAAGCATTCTTTAATTTGCTTTTTCAATAATTTAAACTCATTGGTTCAATTCAATTCATTTTTTTCAGTCTTAACAAATATCAAAGTGAAATTTGAAGAAAAAAAATGTATTCTATATCAATCGTTTAACAGTCTAAAACGTCAATAATCTGGGAAAACAAGTTAATCTTTAAAATCATTTAGTAGCATAAAAATGTCTGGTACTTTTCTGTTAGCCGGACGCCAACGAAAAATCGCCAAATAATACAGAATTCTGCCAAATTTTTTTACAGTGATTTTAAAGCAAAAAATCACCAAATAATGTAGAATTCCACCACATATCTTTGGCGGTTTTTCGCTGGTGCATGGCTAACGGAAAAGTACTAAATGTTTAAATGCACAAATAAAAAAAATCAAAATTCTTCGTCTTTTCATTCAGTAGGAATAAAATTAACCAAGTTTTATGAAGAGAATTGTTCAAAAAATAAGAAAATTTAATTAAAAAAGAGGCTAACTCCTAGTGTAGGTACCTCTTTGGCGCTATTTTGAAAAATGTCGCCAAACATCTGAACAACTCAACAGGAACCATAGCTTAGGCAACCAGCCAACGAGCGTCCGTGGCAAAAATGATGCCACGGCCTTTCGCTGTAAAGTCGCCAAATCAAGGGGTACCATATACTAGGATTATACCAAAAAACATTCTATAATTTCACCTTAAAAAATATATGTTCAACAAATTGATCGCCAAAGGCGGATAATGGCATAAAAATGTTTAAATGTAGAAATGAAATAATAATTAAAAAAAATCAATCGCCTTTTAAAAGAATAAGCGTAGAAAATAAACTCAATTAGTTTTACAAAGAAAATTGGTCAAAAATGAAGAATATTGAATTTAAAAGAAATGTTCCAAGATTTCGTCAAAAATAGATTTTTTTTTAACGTAGTCATTTATTTGGTTCGTTTTACATTGAGTTGTTTATCTAAAAGTCTGATCAAAAATGCTGTTTAGATAACAACCGTCCATACCTTGTATAATTTTAAAAGAGACACGAATGAAAAGTGAAATTGTAAACAAATTGTTTATCAAATGAACCGACTGGTGAGTTTAAAAACCTTGAGCTTTCGAATTTAATTTCGTATGTAATTGGGAAAACGTGTATTCAGTTACTTATTCCAAGGTTATTCGTCAGAATTACATTATTACAATGAAAAAAGATTTTTAAAGACGGAGCCTTTTTCGCCTTCCAACTTCCTTGTAATATGAATACACTTTAAATAATATAAGAAAGGATAAACAAGATCTGCTTAACTTCGATTAGAGGAATTACGGATACAGTTAAGATGAAGATTATATATAATAGAGTAATTAACTTCAGTTTTGCCACAAAAAAGCTGCATTAATACTAACACGGTTACTCGTTGGTATTAATGCAGAGGTTACAGTAATTATACAGAAAATTAAGCAGCTTAAAAGAACTAAAACCAAACATGAGCTGATTAAATTCAAGCGCAATCAATGCGTATAAGATTCTGAAAGAAGATAACAAAACCAGCTTGGCTACAATGACAGAAGTTGAATGGAAATCGTTTGCTTCCCGCGTTTTTTGTTAGAAGAAAAGGTTAACATAATTTAATGGAAAAGAAAAGGATATATGAATGAAATATGAAATATCTGTTGTTCATTCTTAAGCAGAAGAGTATTTAAATTTTTGAGATCACAGACAGTGACTATTTGATTACCCATTTTTTTTCAATAAAATTAAAACATTTTGTTTCTGAAGCTGACATTTTGTTTCTGATTTGTTCTTTCAAACAAACTATTTGTTTGAGCACATTTTTAGTGATTTATTTCAAAGAATTTTTTAATGATTATTTTAATAATTTTTAATGATTTATTTTGTTAATGATTTATTTAAATTTAATATTATAATTTATTATTTTATGAATATGTATTTATTTTTGGTTACCTAGATTTTTTCGGATATCCAAAAATATATTATTGAAGCACATATTCCATTTTATAAATATTTAACATATGAACATTGAAACATTTAACATAATAATTAATTAACATAATTATTTAACACATAACATTGAGACATATAGATATCTAACCAAATATTCTTGATGAAATGCTAATAATATCCTAATTTTTTTAATCATTCATAGAGTTTGTATTTTTATTAATTTATTTTTGCAACTAGGAATTCAAATATTTTTAAAATGGGCTGCACTTCATTATCTCTTAACTTAATGGTCCTAGGCAGCTGCCTAATCTGCCCTGTTCTAAATCCGTTTTTAAGCATAAAATTAAAATGTGTATTATGTATTGAGTGTTGATATCATAATTAAGTAGATAGATTCACCGTCACTTTTTACCTCATCTTTCCATTGGAACTATAATATCTCGAAATTGAACTGACCAGCAGAACTTTTTTGTAACTGTCAACTGACCAGCACCAGCAGAACTTTTTTGTAACTGTCAACTGACTGAAACTTCAATTTCACTGTGTGCAGTCTTAGTGTTTATGGATGTAATGTTTTTGCTCTCTTCATTTGGAAACAGGGAATAACAGCATTTGATGCTAAAAATTTCATTTAAATATTTCTTGTAGTTATGCCTTATAACTATTTTTGCAAAATACTTTTCGATTTTAATTTTGATAAACGTTTAACTTATGCTATTTTAGAAGCTTTACAGCAATTTGTTCAGTTGTGTACACTTCTTTTTTTTGTCTATATCTTTATACATCCAAATTATGTACATCAGAAAAGAGCAGGATTATTGAAAATCAATGCCCTTTAAAAAATTTTCACCATACTTTATCCTGAAATTAGATCTTAAGCCTAAGTACAACAAAATTTCAAAAATGAGATCAATAGCACGCTTTATAACGAACCTGTTGAATTTGGAAAAAAGAAGACGATGCTTCATATTTTAATCATTAATGGAAAACTGCCGGTTTCCTCATAATCTGGGAGTCCCGGATTCGAGTCCCGATTCGAGCATGAGTGTTCTTCTATGTGCTATCTGTGAGATGTGTGACTGTTCCCCCCTGTAAAAAGGGGTCGTGCAAGCAAAAGCGGTGAGTGTGTAGCTAAGTCGTACTCTTGGCCCTAGTTGGCGCTACTTCAAAAACAAGAGACGCTCCTTTCGGCTTAAATCTGCTTCTGTATCATGGCAAGTGCCATAATAACAACAACATTAATGAAAAAAAAGCTAAATTGAAATATTAAAAGCAACAATGAAAATTATTTGAATTTGGTATCAAGAATTAAATATATTTTATAAAATGCAATTAAATTAATTTTTAAAAAGGAATTAAAAATAAAAATTATGTTAGTACGATCGGGAAGACGATTTTTTTAAAATTGTGACCAAAGAGAAAAATTTCAATGCGCTGTAATATTTTCGGACCTTATCCAATAAAAGCCATATTTTGCTACATCTTTAATTGATTAAAATTGGTAGGGGGTACTAAATTAATGTTGTCGTGACTTATGGTACTTGACAAGCCAGTTATCTGTTAGCGAGTTAGAGCCTCTTTTTTTGCAGTAAAGCCAACTAGGACCAAGAGTACGATTTAGCTACTTCATGTGCCATATTAACTTACACAGTCCATTCTTAAAGGGGCACATTCACATACTTCTCAGATAGAACACAGAAGAACAACCACGCCTAAACCGGGACTCGAACCCGGGACACCCGGGAACCTGGATCCCTAGATTATGAGGTCGGCACTAAGTTAATATTAGAAATAAGATTTAGAAACATACTAGATCTTCAGAAGTAGTTGCCCTTAGTAATGTATGATTGTTTAAAAATAATCATACGTTGTTTTCATCTACTCTAAAGCGATGTTAATTATCTGACCCTTGATTTATTATTGGCATTTTGCCAAATTCTTTAGATAGATTAAAATCAACTAATCAATTAAATCAGCAAACATTACAAATTCGATATTTTTTATAAATGGTTTTGTAATTTAATCAGCCATTCTTTTTAAATTAAAAATTGAGTATCAATCCTCACATATTTTTGAAAAAAAATAATTTTATAACAATATTTGTCCCATGAGTAAATGAAATGCCCTATCAACTGACGAAAAAGAGGTTTGTTATTGAATATTAACAAGCTTTTTTCTCTCTTGTTTTTCTTATTAACAAGCTCTCTCTCTCTTTTTTATTTAATGGATTTGGACATAAAATATAATCTATACCACTATTATAAATGTGAAAGTTTGGATGGATGATGTAAGCCAATCACGCCAGAACGGCTGAAGGGAATTGGATGAAATTGAGCACATAGATAGATTATAGTCTACAGAAGAACATAGGCTAATTTTTATTCCGGTTAATTGAGTGGTTGATTTTTTATTAATTAAAAACTAACTTTCCCGCCAAAAATAAAAAATAAAAAAATCTGAAAACATCTGCCTGAGCTTTTTCAGTCGTTTGTTTTTATTTTTCTATTTCCGGTGTTCTTTTAATATTATCTTATCTAATGGAATTATTTGTGATTTATTGTAGGATTTTTGGATAGAAAGCCATTTTCATCCGAACAAAAAAAAATCTAGTTGTTTGTTTTTATTTTCCTGTTTCCGTTTTTCCTTTTATTATTATCTTTCTATTCTAAAGAAAGGTTTATTAATTTTTTTCTTGTGTTAATATAATTCGTTATTTCCTGTTCATTTCTCTTGATTTTTTTTCTTGCTGTACTTATTTCTTTTGCCTATTTTCATCATTTTCGATTAAATTTTTAAAAGTACCTTTATAGTTTCAAGTACATAGCTTTTAAGTAATTTCCCCCCCCCCCCCACGCTAATGATGTTAGACGTAACATGTTTTCGATCGGTTATTTCAAACGATCCTGTTTATTTTCGTAGTGTATGATAAATTTAAAATTAAACATTGTTAAGTAATAGATATTTAGATTCCTTCAGAAGGGCTTTTGAATAAAAATAAAATAGACGAATTGAAATTAAAATTTTCTAATATGCATTGTGTTACCCCAACTGGTGCTTAAAATTCACGTCTCAGCGTTGCTCCAATTGACGTTGAAAAACCATGCATGCATACGGTTTTGATAACATTTTACATTGTGATTAGACTGTCAGTTCTCACGTATACACATCAAAATTTCCACGTGTACGAAGTCGAGGGAAGAGCTAGTAGGTTAGAAATCTTAAAAGACTGTTCTTGACAGAGAGAATGAATAGTTGCAGATATTAATCTTCTGAAACAAAATACTAGTGTACATGACAGAGACTTGGAAAGGTAGTTTTGGACGCAACATAAAATATTTTTCTTGTTCTGGAACACGAATACGTATCGCTATTAAAACATCGGAAAGCCAATTTAATAGCTGCGCTCTCTCCCACAAAACCACCTGCCTTCCTTATTTGTAAGATACACTTCATTCTGTATACCTTATGCATACTCATCTCCAAATGGATTTATGGTCTCTGTCCTCTTTACTCAGCTGTCAGCAATGTTTGTGCAGGTGCTTCGCAGAAACGTAGAAAGAATCGGCAGATCGAGTACGGTGAAACTTTAGTTAACTGTAAAATTATTTTGTACCCTTTTGATAGAAGAGTCTGAACAATTTAACGATTCTTTTTTCGCTAGTTAAATCTTGGTATACAGGGATATGGGATTGTGAGAAATTACATTTTTTTTATCAAAAAGTTTAGTTTTTTTATTACGAAGTGTAATATTACCTGGCATTTGCATTCCGATGTAATATTTTATACTCTTTTATGATTTTTCTGATGGATCCCTTCAAATTAATTATGTTTACAATGCATTAAAATTTTTGCATTTTATGTAAACATGCTTTTATACCATGTCATGTTTCTAGCGAGTTAAAAAAAGTGAAGCAAAGTATAATGCTGTAGTAATTTCAAATGATTTCCATCTTAAATAAATTTTGTAAATAATGCAAATAGAAAATACTAGTTAGTAAAATTTAAATGTTTCATACAAAGCAAGAAGATTTATCTTATAATTTTATGGCGACCAGGGCCCTTTAAAATGACTTATTGCAATTTTCCCCTTAGCAATTTGAAATTTTACAGACATTAAGAGTAACACTATAGGGGATGACACACAAAATTTTAAAGCGTTATATTAATTCATTTATGAGTTGGGGATGGAGGGCGGGTTCAGATAATATAATATTAGTTATAAATCACATTAACGAAAAATATTCCAGGCGACCCAAATTTGTTCGAAAGCGCTCCAATTTTTATTATTACTTTCTCTAA
>JAOUZG010039321.1:0-13103 GCA_026289955.1 Argiope argentata
GGATTTTGAAAAAGTCGCCAAGGGTGACCGTACAGTAAAGTTCTACCAATTTATAATCAAATAAAGAAGAATAAAAAGAAAGGAAGGGATAGTCAAAAATTTGAAAAGAAAAACGGGAAACAGTATATCATTTCAAAAAGTTCAAAACAATAAATAAAATTTAATTTAAAAATCTTGAGACAACTCAAAAAGAGTTTAAAAGTTGAGGAGGAATTGCTAAAAAAGGTTTTTGAAACTTTTTAATTCATATGAAATAAGACTGGATGTTTTATACCAAATATTTACTATTATTTATATGTATTTTTAAAATTTTAATTATAATTGGTAAGCATGAGTTATTTGACTTATTATATTCAAATTAATAACCTAATTAATAATACTAGTAATAAAAATGAAATGTGTTTATTCATTAGAGAAATTAATTTCTTATTATTTATTGAAGAAAAAAGATCAAAAGTAGTATTTGGAATTTTTTTTTTTTTTTTTTGATTAGATCTTAACTAAAAAACCAATATTAGGTGCATATAGTCATACTATTTTGACATTCATGCTATAAAATGCAATTCTGGCACTTATGTAAAAAACAATAACTAAACTATTTTAAAATTTTGATAAAAAAGCAAAATAACAGTTAAATTAACTTGTGTAGCAATGAAAAATTTCAAACTTTCCTTAAAATTCTTATAAAGTTTTAGAAATGTAGTATTTTTTTTTTAATTTCTAGTTATTTTTCGATAAAAAATGTAATATGCTATTTTAATAATCACTTTAATTGTGTTCATTCCATTTTTTAAAATTAAATTTAATTGAAAAATATTTTTTCATTAATAATGAATTGCATAAATCATAATACTATTTTTAAAAATGTGCATCGTACAGACACAGCAATTCCGAGTTGGGAGAAAGTAAAGAAACTAATATAATTAGAAGTCGTAAACCAGAAAAATTTTACAACTTTGATCAGGAAAAAAAAATGTCATAGTCACTCAGTAGAAAGTCATTCATTGCATATATGCTGCCTTTTAAACAGATTTAAATAGGATAATAAAAGGTTAATCAGTTAAAACACAGCTAAATTTAAAATATATTAGACCCTTATAATACATGTACTTTATTTTTTATTAAAATAACGCCTGCTTATTTTGATCAAGCGATAATCAAGTCTTCCAAATTGAAGTACAAGTAATAACAAGTTGTAAAAATCTTTCATAAGCTACCAATTTGAATAAACTTTGTAATAATTGAATCCCATAGCAAGTAGATCAATAAACTTTAGTATTAGTTTTGCATTTTTTTTAATACAGAATTTCCACTCTAAGTGTAATCTGAAACTAATTTCAAAGTTTTTACACATGCAAATACTTCCAATGTTTTAAATGAACTAAGAAATTGCAGGATTACTGAAAAAAGAAAGTACAAACTTTATATTTTTATAATCTTTCAAACTAATCAATTTTTGCCAAATATTCTTAGCATCTTGAAATCCAAATTATTATTTTTACAAACATTTTCTCACTTAAACCAACTAACCTTTTTGCACTTAAAACCAACTAAGTTATGAAACTTTGAATATCAATATTTTGGACCTTTCCATGTCTGTCTAAAAAAAATCACTATTCAACATAAAATGCTGGTTCGAGATAAATCTAAACAATGTGGGCTATATAGTGACAAAGGCTGTAATTTCTTGTATAGCAAAAGGTTGCAATTAGTTAATATCAAAGCACTTAAGCACATATATGATGGTGCTTAAATAGTATTTACTTGCAAGAGCTTAAAATAAAAAATGGGAGGGAAGAAACAGAAATATTTAACTTTTTTCCCCCTTCTAACGTTCAACTCTAAAGGTTGTTTATTTTAACCATTTGAATAAGATGCAGAAAATCCTGTAGCTTCCATTGCCCTAATCTTAAATCTTAAAGTTGATACAGACAAGTGTGTTCAATTTTATAAGGGAAGATTCATTTAAAAGCTGAAAACTGGGGGGGGGGGGACTTTATAAATGCCTTATAAATATAAGGTTAGAAAAATTAAGTTTGGGTGGGAAATTTAGTTACAATTACTTCACAAATTACATTTGTAATAAATCTATCTTGAACTAATCCATTTAATCTTGCTGAATATTGTCACTGAATGGCTTATAATAATGAAATTTAAAGATTCAGAATTTAATCAATTTCAGTAAAGAGAAAATTCAAACAATTTCTTTTTAAAATCTTAATGTGTCATAAAAATTTTATTAAATAAACCAAGGACAAAATACATATGAATTTAGCTATATGAAAATTTAACTTTAGTCACGCTCAAAGTAAACAATCAATAAAAAAATGACCATCACAATTAACTAATACTCAGAAACAAACATACCAAAATATTTAAAAGTGGTTAATTCTAGGAATAGGTTAAAATATCAGGTTTTTCTCTCATAATTACAAGGTTTGAAACAAATTCTTTTCTTTCTCCTTTTTTTTCTAAACAAAATTGATTTCCAATAATTTTAAATAAAGGAAGCAAGGAATATATATATATATATATATATATATATATATACACACCTACACTAAGATGATAAACTAAAGTTGATATAGACAAGTATGTTCAATTTTATAAGAGAAGATTTATTTAAAAGCTGAAAAATGAGGGGGGGGGCTTAATAAATGTCTTAAAAATAAAAATGTACATAACTTTTATCAATTAAAAAATGGAGTTAAATACTAATAAACAAAAAAACAAAAACACATGATAAAAATCAAATGCAAAATGCATACACATTAGATTTTTTTCATACTAGAAAAACAATAGTTATTGTTAAACAAATTATCAGAAAAAAATATCTAATTAGATTTTCGATTTTAAAAAACGAATTAAACTAAATTATAAGACAGCAGAAAATGTATTTCAATTAAGTATGACTAAAAAATTACTTTTTTCTTGAAATTCCCACTACCCGTAATATCTATCCAATCATCTTGAGTATCTTCGTCATTTGAGTTTGTTAATTCTACAGAATTTATGTCCACATTTCTTGATTTTGTTTCAGCTTCGCTTTGGAATGATTCAGTAGATATAGGAATGTTTGAAGAATTTTCTAGAGGAGCCTCTTTAGAGGAAATTTCAGAAAATTCAGAGATATTTTCAGACATTTTGCAATTTTTTTCCAAGGAAAATAGATTTTCAGAATTATTTATGCTTTCACCATTAAGTAATTCTGAAGAGTGTTTGGTTTCAGACATTATAAAACTTGACAAACGCAGGGCGATAAATTTTGGCGAAACTAAGTGCTAGGAGGATAAAACAAGAAAAGAATCGACGATAATCACAATCACAAACAATGTTTGTTGCCAGTTGCAATCGCTTCTATTATAAACGTAATGCTAAAATTGAATATTCTTACTCCTTTCCTTTCCCTATCCCTCCCACTTAAAAAAAGAATTATTCTGTTGGTATGAAATGCGTATAATTTTGTGTCGAAGTTTAATTTAAAGAAAACAATGCTTTTTTGCGCTATATTTTAAAATAAACGACATTTAATTTCGAGACGTCATTTCCTATTTAGAAGGCAGAAGTTGGGTATATACTTTGAAAAAGACACTTTATAGAGATCGCACCGACAAGGGTAACCTCAAATGAGTACAATCACAGCGCAGCTTACAAAAGAGTAAGTAATGTGAACTTCAGTGTGATTGGACTACTGAAATGTTGACGTCACGGAACAACACCCAATTAGAGATCGCTCCGACCAGGGTAACCTAAAATCAGTACAATCACAGCGCAGCTTACAAGAGCATCATTAAACTGATGAGAAAATCGCTGTGATTGGACTCCTAAAAGGTTGACATGAGTGTGGCGATTTCTATGCTTATACTTTTATTTACATTTGTGAGTCCTATCACAATCTTTGCTCTAATTGTAATATATTCTGGTTCCTATTTAAATTACACTGTAATCTTTCTGCTGAGTGTCATTAAGGGCTTATAATAATTATAAAATCAGGATAATAGATGAGTACGGAAAAAAAGTCTTTATTGTTATTTTTATTTTCGTGGATACTCGTGATAGTAAATATGTATCCTGGAATTGTTCTGCCCTTTTTTATTCTGAAGTTAAAATTTATTACATATCTTTTTCTTTTTGTTACCTAATTATGGGCTCGCATTACATTTTTCTAATCAAGACTGAATTAACTTGCGGAGCCTTCAAAAATATTGTCTTATTATGTTCCATCTTCAGAAATGTTTACTATTTTCACTAATTTCCATGTGTTTTCCTTTTGCGACTAAAACTCTTCAACTGTATTTAAATATTGTTCATTTTCTTTTTCTCTGTTAGACTTTGCAGATATCCCATTTACTATCCTTGACATTTTTTTTTCTTTTGCTTTAAATTCTATATTCTATTTAATTAACTTTTTTGGTTAATTTCATTTGTAAACAATTAACTATGTTTATACTTTGTTAAATTAACGGGACAGTTTTTTACATACTGTGAGTGAAATAATGATTCAAGAAGCAATGAAAGATTAATCAACTGTTTGTGTGATTCTTTCTTGTGAAGTTTATGCAAAGTGATGTACAAAAATAATTTTATGTGTAAATAATTTTTTATGATGCATTTTACATTTTAAAATCAACTTAATTATCTGGACATGTATTTTCTCCCCTATATTTCAGAAGTGTTGGATAATCATTGATGCAAGTGGCATTGACCGTCATGAAAATCTAATTTTGTATGAATATTCCCAAAATAATTTTGCAATGATACTCAAATTATTATATATATAATTTTCTTTCATTTATTAAGTAGCTATGAATTTCAATATGAAATAAACTACAGAAAAATCATATATGTGAATAAAACATTAGTTTTCAGTTGTGTATTAACCACATTTAAAGATCATTGATCATAATTTCTTTCATTTTTAAATCATGACTATATTTATCAACAGTAAGCAGTTAATATCCAAATACTTAACTTATATATATAGTTTAATCAATAATTTGAAAATAAAATATTTTTTTATATATTATGCAGTTTAACCCTACAGATATTTTTTATTTAATCATAACAATATTTTAGATTTATTTAAAAATGGTGTTTCTTTAATTTTAAATAAAAACTGAATTTAAAAATTATTTAAAGGCTGTTTATAACAAATATAGTTATTTGTCTTATAATAAAAATAAAAATATAAATTTTGAAAGTTTTCTTATTAAAATTTGAAATGGTTCTCTGGAAGGAAAACTGACATTAAATGTATGTTATTGACTATTTTAATCTAGTTTTCACGTATTTATGGTAAATAAGAGTAAGATTTGTAAGTATTTTATAATTATTTTTTTGTGTTTAATTTTACATTGTTAGTATGATTTTTAATAACCAAACTAATGCTGCATTTTCTTTAATAATTATTAAATCATATGTGTTTAAAGGATCTTGTTGGAAATTCACAATATGCATAATAGAAAATATTTAGTTCACTCCTATTTATTTTACACTGGTTCATAAAAAAGATTTTAGAATCAGTTAAACCAATAACTCAATTATATGAATCTCTTTTTCTCTGAGGTTAATTCAAACAGTAATTATGTCTTGCTTTTTAATGAATTCTTATTCTTACATAACATTGTGATAAATAAAAAGTGATTAAACAAATAGTTTTCCATTTTTTTTTAAGCTGTTTAACTTATGACAAATTTTACAAGCATTATTTCCCCTTGCTTCATCAAGTGAAATGCATTATTATCTGGCCATTTTATAAAAATTTTATTAAAAAAATTTCTTTTGTTGTTAAGGTGCGATATTATGTTTACATTTAACAGCATTTATGTACTTTTCATTACTCTTCAGCTTTATTTATACATAATATTATTCATTTTAAAGATTAATATTTAGTTTTGTTTGTCTTCAATCATTCATTACAAATTTATTTACTGTGCAAATTTCTTTCCAATTCAACAAAATATAATGTATGACAGTTTTCTGATTGACAATGACTTAATAAAAAATTCAGCTACTATACCAGATTTTCATTTTCGTGAATTACTTATTTTGAGGTTGCTATAATGTAATTTTATCTGCATTTTTTCAATGATTATATCTCTGTTTTCTAAATATCTCTTGTTGAAAAACAGAAACAATATTGCAGTTTTTTGATGTTTATTAATATTCAACTTGAAAATATTGGATTGGAAAGTGGAAAATTAGTTAAGGAAGAAAATCCAGTTGGCAAATGTGGCAAACTAGATGATCTGTTCATCTGCGATTGCAGTTATTTGTATGCATCACAGATGTGATAGATCTTCTTGAATAGATATGCCAAAAAAGGACTCGCATGCATCTTAATGTAATATTGGTTTTCATATTGTATTGAGATTTCTAAATAACTTCTTTAAAAAATTTTAAATATTAGCATAGTTTTTAATATTTTTATGTGTATGTATCAGTTTTGATCTATTTACAATATGAAATTGAAATGCTATTATTTCATTCTTTAAAATTAACTCAAAAAAGGTCATGTATGTAAATATTCTGAGCTAGACTTGCAATTTTTTTGTATTTCAATTTTTAAATTTTGTCTATTTAATTTGTATTATATGGATTTTAAATGTCTTTATTTCAATATATAAGTTGATATTTTCTAAAAATAGATTAAATACCTTAATTCTTAGATGATTATAAATGCATTTTAACCTTGAGTACTCTGAAAACAAATTTGAATGTAATATGATTATTCATATTTATTAGTTAATGAATATTGTTCTAGTTAATTATTAATAACAACATTAATATGATTTTGTAATATTTTTAATCAATATTTCACTTTTTTATTTAATTTAGTAAAAATTCAAGTAAATTGTAATAATGCCTACAATATGAAGTTCATTTAATTCTATTTTTTAAAGCTATTATATATTTATTTTAATGAAACTTTTTAATGTAGTGTGGATATTGGAGCTTATAAAATCTGTACTATTGTTGTTGTTGTTGTTAATTTTTATTATTAAATAGAATTCAGAACAGAAAGTATAACTTTCGAAAGATAAAAATATAAATATTTTTTTGCTGATACACGTTTTCTCCTTCACTTTCCATTCAGCAGAACTTAAGTGATTATCCTTCTTTATATTACTCTGTAAACTATAAATGAAAGTAACACTGAAATCTTAACTCATTCCTATCCCTTTCAATTTTGGTTTTCGGTTACTTTCATTATTAATTTTCTTGACTTTTATTCTCTACTGATTAGGTACCACAGTGCAAAAGTATTACTAAAATGTTTTTTCAGTTGATTATCTGTTTCTGTAGTTGAAGCACTAAATTATGACTTTTATTATGAAGGGTGAATAACTGGTCATTGAAGGCGATTAGTTTCTTTTAAGCTAAAACAATATCAATCATTCTTTTCTTTATTTAATGAAAAGCTTTAATATTTAATACTATTTACCTCAAACGTTTAATTCTGATGCTAAAGTGTGATTCTTCTTTTCTGCTTGAATCAAAGATGACAATAATGAGGGGAATCTCCCCATCAAAAATATCATCATTGATGAGAATAATATTACTCCATTTTTCTAATTTGCCGCAGTGATAATCCAATAGTTTGCTTTTACATCCTTACTTCGGCTTTAATACAGAAAAGAGTTCTGGCATTTATCGGGAAAATAAATAACGTATCGGTATTCTTACATATCATTCATCGTTAAGAGGGCAATGGCAAACATTTCTTTTAGTAAATAGTCATAAAATCGTTCCTATTTTGACCTAACAATACAGCAATATAGATACCAAAGCCTTTTGAAAACACAATTATTGCGATTGTGTCACTTGCGCTTTGCCGCATTTGCGCTCACTTACTAAAAGGGTCGTTTGCACTCACATTGTAGGTTTACTAGGATTTAATTACCTGTGGTCGGATAATTTGGCGTGCATCTAGAGGGGCTCTAGAGATGCACGTTTCTCGCATTGATAAGCGATAATTAAGGGTCCTTTTCTATGAAATATTCGCTTTTTTTCACAGTAAAACTTGTAAATTTTCTTTAAGAAGGCTAGTAACATTTTTGACAGTTTAATTTAGATTAGGGGTTAGATTAAATTTAGATGTAAAATGGTCTGCCAAAAAATACTTATAAATCTAGATGATACAATAAACCGAACAGTAGAAAAATGTTCTTTTGACAAGAGCTTAAAGAGCTGCCTTGTAACTATTGAGAACAAACAAAATTGTTGTAAAGTTATAAATAATGGAATTTTATTTGAAAAAAAATTGTGAATACTAATAATAATTGAAAAATAATTCAATAATAATAGAAAAATAATTTATAGTAATAAAATGGAATTGAAAAAACTAAGTGTAAACTTCAAGAAATAAAATGCTTTTAAGTAGTATGATTAATTTTTCATGTATTAGTGATTTATTCTTAATTTTTTTGCCTATATTAATCTTGTAACTTACCTAATTGTAATCTAATTGTTTTTAAGTGGCAGTGTGATAGAGAATATTTTGTTGTATTTTAAAAACTGGTGAATTGAAATAATTTAGTTAATTTTATTACATATTCGAATATTAGCATTTTCTGAATAAACTATTTACATATACTTTACTACAAGTTTTTTTAAAACTAATTCATTGCATAACCACTTAACAACGATGAAAAATTGCAAAGAAATTTTTAAAAAGCACATGTCTACTGCTAAATAATTTTATTTAATTATCTTAAAGATTATGATAACAGACGATGATGAAACTGAAAGTAAATACATTTCCTTAATATTTATTACTAACGCTTATTTGCTAACGTATTTGGCTGATATTATACTTCAAAGATTCTAAATTAATCAGCATAGAATTATAATATTTATTTCCTTGCAAATTATAAATTTAAACAGCAGTTATACTTTAAAAAATCCTTCTTAAAATAGCCAATAAATATTTCAGTAGTGGAAAAGGTTCCTTATATAGAGACCACCAAATAAAGTGAATAATGACATAACAATTTATGTATTTTGAATAAAATTGTATTCAACGGAAAAGGAAACAAAGTTTGTTTTCCCTCATATAATTGTAAGGCTATCAAATGTCCAAATTTCCATAAATATTTGAATTTTTTAAAAAGGAAAATATAATTATTGCATTTTTAACCTTTCCTTAGAACTACTTGATTTGTTTGAATATTATATTATGCGAAGCTATAATTTATACTAAATATAGAAAAATCATTTAATATCCACCCTGATTGTAATATAGTCAAAAATAATTAAATAATCTTTTAAAAATTGTCAATAAAATCTATAGATACATCAAATTTTAGAATAGCAAACCTCTATAATGATTGTTTATTTGTCAAATATTTGTAATATAGTTGGAAGGAATTTGAAATAATGTTTGAAAACTGTGCTTAAAAAACTATACATGTATACAATTTTTATAATAATAATTGTTGTAGATATAAAAATGTCAAAAAAAAATTATCACCATAGCTTTTATGTCATTTTATGTTTTTTAATTTCGCTAATACTCAAGTTTTATGTCATTTTATTAGAATATTATATTATTAGAAATAAAATTACATTAACATTTACTTAAATCAGATTCGTAATGAAAAACAAATTTAAAAAGAAAAATATGTGCATAAGTGGATTAATTTGATTATGAGATCCTGCTAATTAAATATATATATACATGCAAGTTTCAGCAGATAAATAATATATTTCAAGTGTTTTTCTGCGTTTTTTATGCAATACATTAACTAGAAAAAAAAATACCCCTTGTTTATTTCAATAAATATTTGTATCAAATGTCCTTTTGAAAATTATTCATCAGGTGATTATTATTTACATAATCAATACTGCTTTTATACAGAGAAATGTCTTATTGTCTGATAGAGAATGTATATTTTACAAAACAAGCAATATAAAAAACAATTTTTTAAAATCAATTCCTACTTAGGTTAACAAAGAAATTTTTTGTTTTAGTTACTTAATCACAATATGAAGTGGCAAAATAGAAAGCGGATTCTCCTTTCTATATATATGGTGTTCGAACTCGCAGCCAAGGGATGCGAATCCAACGCCCTACCAACCAGATTATCCCGGCCTAACAATTACAATTACTATAAATCATTTATCAAAAAATTATACTAGCATTGAATTTTCGACGAGAATTGATGATTTAAAGCCAATTGTGGCAACGCAATTTGCGTGATTTTTCTACGTCATTTGAGGTAAGCAATACAGATTAGAAATTTTTAATTTTCTTTATTCTGTGTTAATTTAATTCGAAAGTACTTCAAAATGAATCGGAAAAGTCGATTAATGAACAATGTTCAATTTTAAATGCATCAATCGTTAAGAAAATATACTGAATCATTTCAAATAATCGGCTGAAAACATGTTAAGCCGAACCGTTGTGTTAGTTTGAAAAAATAAACCCAATTCGTTACTTATTTAGCATTGGGAAAATGAAGATATTTGGAGAAAAGTTAGTTTTTAATC
This sequence comes from Argiope argentata, assembly GCA_026289955.1. Lineage (NCBI taxonomy): Eukaryota > Metazoa > Arthropoda > Arachnida > Araneae > Araneidae > Argiope > Argiope argentata. The sequence continues at coordinate 10,492 of JAOUZG010039321.1, forward strand.
TTCTATATTAATAAAAATGTAATTCGAAATGCGTTGCTAAGCGCAAAACTAGAGAACAGCTAGACCAATTCAGCTAATTTTTATTTTAATATTTTCGTTAAGACACGACGATGGTTCTTATGGAGAGAAAAAAATGAAAAAACTGTTAGGAAAATAGTTAAAACGACACTTTTCTTACTTTCCCGCCAAAAATCTTCATTTCCTCTCCCCACACCAACTGAGTGAGATAGCAGGAAGTAATAAATTATCATTTGTTTAGAAAGAAATGCGCGAAGTCAGTTGGTTTTCATTTCTAGATAACGGGATGTTTAAAAAAGAAAGAAAATAGTTGCTTTTATTATTAGTCTATATGGATATTTAATCTATGCTCAAAATAAAGTCTGGACAGGGAAGAAAAAAAAATAACAAAGCCAGGAAAAAAAAACGTTTGTAAAAAGTAAAGCAGTGAGGAAAAAAAGGAGAGAAAAAAAAGAAAAGAAAAGAAGGGCGTGTGTGTGTGTCACCATTATTTCCTTTGTGCGCGGCATTTTCCAAGCTGTTTTTAAACTTCCGCATCTTTTGGAAACCAATTGTCTTTATTTATTTAGTTTGTTTACATTTATGAAAATTTGAATATCATTATTCTGTAAAAACAGAATTTTAGGCCTTTCTCTCCACCATTTAAGTAAAATATCAATTCCGGGACAATCATTGCTAGAGAAAGAGAAAGATGAGTAGTACAGTGAACAGATCATCTGAAGAAAATAATAATAATTAATACTATAAATGAATTATATGATTATCAAAATTTGTTTGGTTTAAAAATATTTTGGTGAAAAACCAGTTATGAGACACAGCTACATAAAATATTAGCGAGCAAACTTTAGCGAGCATTGATACTGGCGAACCGACTGGTCGCCAAAGGCGGCTAGTTAATTAATAAAAATGAATGAATTTATATTTGAAAAAACAGTATTAACATCAAATGTCATCCTCTACAAGTTTTAAAAAATCTACTTTAACTTGCTTGGATGAATAAAAGGTATTTTATTACAGATTGAAAATTTGAACAAGATATAATGTTAATTATGTTTTTTATATATTAATTATGATCTTTTTTCTTTAGTTTTTCTAAAACGTTAATTAATGATAATGATTATAGCTGCTTTCTCAGAGTAACGATAGACCTTTTGATCTGAACATCAAATTAAGGAAATATAATTTAAGCCCCTTAGGGGGAACCTCCTCCTCCTCTACAACAACAAAGAAAAATGAATAACTTAACATTTTTAATACCAAGCTGTTTAAATTCTATTTCTGCTTCGCTAATGCCAATAACATATTTATTACCTTTCAATAAATTATTTTTAAAAAAATAGCCCGGTATTGTATTAATTAAAGGGCTTAAAAATTTCTTCTAAATTAACATCTTAGACACCTATAAAGAATTGCATCATCTTAATAACACTTGGGCATATGTGATGGAGTTCATATAAGTACTGGCTTTTTGAATAAGTCAACAAAGATTTATCAAATATCCACTGATAAAGTTAATTCATTTCTTAGTTCAGGTATAATGTCATTAAAAATTAATTGAATTTATCTTTACCATACCGTCTACTTTTGCTGAAAATAGGACCAACTCAAGAGATTTTAAAAACAGAAATATGCAAAATAAGAACAGAAAACTGTAAGTGATGATGCATTTCATTCAAGAAGAATTGTTTTCACTTTTCCAAACATGAAAATTTCGCTAAACGTAAAATTAATGCTTCTATCTAGATCAAAGCAACATTTGACTTTCCAAACCACATTTTTCGGAAAAAGAAGATTTGATTTTGCTTAAGAAAGGGTCTATTTTTTTTATTTTAGACGCCGATCTTGTATTCTGTATGAATATACCAACTATTAAATTTGAAATATTCTCTACACAGTCAATTTTGGAATATTGAGCTCTGGATTGACTGTTTCTAATCTAGCAAAACAGTAACCTAAAAAATAAAGAAAAATGTCATTTTTTTTCCTTCATATATATGACGCTTTATTCTCAACAGTTCTGTGCGGTTGAAGTAAGGATACTACTAATTTCAACCACTAAGCTTATTAAAATGTTGGGAAATAGAAACATTATTGTATTCAAAAACGATGGGAGCATTACGATTGCATACAAAATAAATCATTATTATACTCTCCCTCTATTCTATCTCTCTCTCTTTATATATTTATACTAGCTGTGTTTGACGACCAGTCGGTTCGTCTGTATTAATACTCACCAAAATTTTTAAATAATATTTTATGTAACCTTGTCTAATAACAGTTTTTTCACCAAAACTATTTTTAAACTTCAAATTTTGATATTCATATAATTCACTTATAGTATTCTTTAGTATTACTTTCTTCAGATGTTCTGGTCATTCTACTACCCATATTTCTCTTTCTATCCATGAAATGATTGTCCCGGAATTGATACTTTACTTAAATGGTGAAGGGAAAGGTCTAAAATTGTACGTGTTTATAGAATAATGAGATTCAAATTTTCATAAATCAGAAAATCGGTCCAGCCGTTGAAGAGGAGCTCTGTCACCTAGACACGCACAGAAGAATTTCCTCTCTCTCTCTCTCTCTCTCTCTCT
>JAOUZG010039339.1:5077-23845 GCA_026289955.1 Argiope argentata
AAGCTGTAAATAAAGCCTCTGTATATAATACGCTACCATTTCATTTGTCCCGCCCGTGGTCAAGTCTTTACAATAGGCTACTATTTATTCCTATTAACTGAGTAGTTAATTTTTTATTAATTAAAAACTAACTATTCCGCTAAAAAAATCTTCATTTTCCCACCGCCAAATGAATAAGATTTCAGTTTGTTTTCTTCCCACATTAATGAGGTTAGGCTTAACATGTTTTCGACAGATTATTTCAAACGATTCTGTTTATTTTCATTAGAGTTTGATGCATTTATAATTAAACAGTGCTAGTTAATCGATGTTTCGAATTCATTTTAAAGGACTTTTGAATTAAAATGAAACAGTATAAAGGAAATTAAAAATTTCTAATCTGTGTTGCTTTACCCCAACTGTCGTAGATAACACTCATTTTTGCGTTGCCTCAATTGGTGATTAAAATTCACGCATGTACAGTGTGTTATAATTGCTGAAAGCTGTATTTTCATTTTAATTAAAAGTTTAAAAACTATTTGTATAATACTGTTGTAGTTATCTCAATCTCGATCGATAAATAAAATAGATTTAACTTGATTTTAAAGAAATACACACTGTATTTACTGCTTTGCTTTATTTTTGGTATACACTGTAAATTAATTGTGTTTAGGTTAATTGTGTGTTTTGACATGCCTACGAAGTCGCGGGTAAAAGCTAGTAATATATAAAGTGTTTTAATGTATTTTTTATTTACAGATGCCAATTTATGCAATTGTTAATTAAATTTGTTAATGTTAGATTTATTTCAGCAGTTAGACAAATTATTGATTTTTTTCCTCATTTGCGTTGCCCTACTCTTATGAGCAGAATATTGCGGGATAAAAGGAAGAGGAATACTCTGCTTTGACATTCTCAGCTAAGCAAAAAAGATTCTGCCTATGTACTATGATATAAAAGCGTGTTCTAATGGCCTAAATTAATCTTAAGTAATCTAAACTACCTTTTATCCTGATAATTTACCGCTCTATAACCTTTTTTTTATTTCATAATTTGGACGTTTTCTGGTTAAGGCATACGAAAATATCCTGCATTAATATATATTTTTTAATCTATCTTGAAAGGATTTTTTTACTTAAGGGTAATTGGTCCTGTAAGTATTCATTATCTAAATAGGCAGAAAAATAACTGAGAAAAGCTATTTTTCTCTCTACAATTTGCAATTCCACATTACTTAAAATTAAATTCCAATCTTGAGTCTTGAGTTACTAATGGGACATTTCTTAATTCATGCTCATTCCTTTGAATATATTAGCACGAAGCTATATAAAAATTGTTCAAATGCGATCCGCTCAGTGATATTTGCGTAATTATGACCTTATTATACGAACATTTTATTTTCTTTAGAAAATTCCGATGTAAATAGATGACTCCCAACAACATTTAAGTCATTCTAAGAAAATTAAAAGTCATCTTTTTCCTAATTTAGCAGGATAATTCTGAATTTTAGTTGTTTACAGAGAAAAAAAAGCTAATGTAAAAATAATACATTTAATTACATTAAAAATAATTACATAACGTCCTTTTACCAAACTTTTTTTATACATATAAAATGCCCCTTAGCAAGTGCAATCTCGATTATCGATTCCTTTTTGATAAAATTTTTATGCATAGAAAAACATAGGAATGCGAATTAAATATCCTATAATATTAAATACATATTATTAAATAGTTCAGGTTTATGAAAGAATAATAAGAATTCAATTTTTAAAAAAATCAGTATTTGGAGGAATGTTTTAAATTTTCATAATAAAGTTATATTTAATATCATTAATTTATATGAATAAATATGAAAAAGGAGAAATAGTAAACGCAATTTTAAAATATTTTATTTATATTTCTTTAATAGTTCCTTCTATATTGATTTGGGGCTGTGGTGGCTGGTCGTAAGTTGTCGACTCGTGAGCCGTAGTGTTTCAAGTTCGAGACCTGATTCCACCAAAGAACCGTTGTGTAAGGGGTTCATTTGCCCGTCAAATCCGTCGGAATCAAACGTCCGCTGGTGTGATGTGGTGTGGAGAGGGGGGTTGTATACTAGCTCAGGTGTCGTCCTAATTATCTGATTGTGGTTCAAAATTGCGAGATCCGTCCCAAAATAGCTTTAGTGTTAACAACGGGATGTTAATGCAACAAACTAAAATAACTATATCCCTTTTTTAAATACTTAATAATGTAATTGTCTCTTACTATTATTTTATTATCATGGTTTTGTCTAAAATATTCTACTCTAGCTTATACCCTATATAGTTTGCTTGAATATAGTATTCCATGACTAAAATTCAAAAAATTCTGTTTGTTTAGAAAAATTGAATAATATCTACAACTAGTTTTGTGGTCAATGTGTATTTTTAACTCACAACATTAAAAAAATCATAGGTGATGTTTACTTGAATAGCTTACACAATGTTGGAAATATTGAAATACAATAATATATCTAGCAGTAATGGCTAAATATTACTCCAATCGTTTTTATAGCACTTCTGCTGCATCAATTATTCTAATCCAAGCTTTTATAAATTATTTTATTAACTCTAACTTCGTTTTACGAGACGCAGGATGATTCAGTTTTCATCCATTTAAATTTTCCACGATCAACATTTTTTTCTGCAACAACCATATTCCCTCACCTTTGATCTCTCTTCTTTTTTTTTAATTGGGTGGGGGGTTGTTATTTATATCTACTATTCCATAAAGAAAATGAGCTGGTATATTGTGTAATGTCCTCTTGCTAATCAAGAAGGAAGTTTTCAGCTTTAAATGAATAAAAAATTATCCATCATTGTTTGTGAAATTCATTGTGTCTATGATCCAAGCTATGATATCATATACGTCTTTAATTCGTTTCACTGCTTCCCTGATAGAAAATAATACTCTGCTAATCTTCTAGAGTTTCTTTTCTTCGTATTTTTTATTCATTCGAAAAAAAATATTTTGTTCATTAGAATTTTGAATATTTTATGTCTGTATCTCAAGAAAAATGGGGATCACTGAGAAAGATTTTTTTTCCACATTCGAAACCAGCATACCTAATCAATTAGAAAATTCTAGTCATAATTTTTTTGTCGTTGTTGATCTGAGTAAGTGAAATATTAAACTCCATTGCAAGATGATTTGCCTATTTTAATATTCGAATATTAAACAAAATTGGTGCTATAAATGATATAAAATTAAATATCAAGATACAAATTCTTCCTAAGCACCAGTCATACTTTCCCCCATCATATTGAATGCAGAAAATATTTTGTATGGTTCAAAAGTATTTTTTCCCTTATTTCTTAACAATGTGAATGCTCTAGAAGCCATTAGATGGCGTTGGTTTCAAGTAATACCAAGTGACAGGGGGGGGGGGGGGACTTACAGTACGTTATTACCGTAGAGTAGAGTTAGTCCACCTGTGTTTTTGTGAAATTCAGGACACAAGCAAAGCTACTAATCCATAATAGCTCCGTACAACGAATAGCAGGATTTGTCTTAAATACTGTTGATTCAATGGATTCGAAGTGAAAACAAGTGATAAAACGAAAGTCTTCCGTTCGCTGTAAAGATAGGTTGATCATAAGTTTCATTAATGATCAGGTTCTAAACAGAAAGCTTTGTGAGCCTCTGTAGTCGATATTTTTGACAATTAAATTGCATTAAAAAACTCCCTAAACGACTTTTATTATTTTATATCTATGTACATTCATTTATAATTTATTTTTGAATAGCTGCAAATTATTGGAATTAATAACTTAAAGCTGTATAAGTTTTCTTCAGACGATTTTCAGTATACTGATATTTTATATTTATAACTGCGAACTATTTCTATATTAATATATAGTAGCTAAATTCAATCAGAATAAGGATTTTTCCTAATTTTAATAGCACCTTCATTGAAAACATGTTTTTAGGAAGGGAGAAATGTCAATCATCAGTAATTTATTCGTGTAAATTATTTATTAGTAAAAAATACCATTTATATTTGTTCATCTGTTTGTTTGTAATGCTCTTATTGTACTATCAGAACCCTATCTAAGTGACAACACCAGTAATAATTATATTCTTATTAATCAGTAATTCATTATGAAATTAATCGTAAAGATATTTTAACAATAAGTTATTTCAGATATTAAAAAACATTTAAAAAAACTAAATTGCTTTAAGTTGAATAATAGTTGTATAAAAAGTCGTTTCTAAGCATTCTGATTTTTAAAAAAAGGGTAACATTTAATCTATTTTAACTCAAAAAGTCATACCAGAGCTTTCAGTACATTACTTTGTTAACAATGCTTTCCAATATTTTAGTCAGAAAGTTTAGCTATGAACTCCAAAGGAAATCCTGCTAATACATAAATGGAGAGAGTCTTTCCTCCTATGAGCGGTATCTACAGATATTGAACCTGGTGAGGTCCACTGGGGTGAACATCGTAACCCTGAGTTCTGTAGTGTCACAATTAAGTTAAAAAAATAGATATTTTTTTTTATTTTGTACACCAGCGGGTGACCGAGCTCCGCTCGGAGAAAACAGGTATCGAAGCTAACTCGAATATTTAAATTTTCAATTGTGATTTATCAAAACAATACATGCCGTATTTCGTAAAAATATCAAAGTTATCCTTATTTTTTTCTGTGAATGTTGAAATGTCGGAAATGTGGGGTGATTTTCGACTTGGCAACCATTCCTCGTATTATAGCATAAGATAAAATTAAAATTTAAGCTCCAAGAATGCGTTACGAGTAAAAGGGAAAAAATTATCTTATTAATATGTTGCCATCAGATTGACAAAAACTCAAGTTTAAAAAAATAAATTATTATTGCGCATTAAACATATAAAAATGCAATTTTCATCACGTGTCTGCATGAAATGAAAAAAATATATATATGAATATTGATATAGATAGCATATTGGCTATAGATGGCAGCACGTTACCACTTGAAAATTTAAGTAGCCATTATGGCGAACTAATAAAGTTTGAAAATATCCTATCTGTAACTTCGAACTGCTCAACCGTAGCGCTTCAAAACCGGCGCCAATCGATTCCTCGTGGTCAAAAACCCCAGACCCCCAAGTTTACCGGAGTTTATTAATTCTGGGGCGATTTTCGACTTGGAAACCATTCATCGTATTATAGTATAAGATAAGTGTGAATAATCTTAAAATAGTTGAAATAACAATCAAATAAATCAGGACCCGTTATAAATCGGCTTTTTTATAACTATAAATAAAAACATTGGAAAACTGAGAAAGCTGAAAATGTCCCTTTAAAAAGTTAAAATACAATAATAATTAAGATATTAATTTCTATTCTTATACAAATAACTCAAAAATATATTTCATTTGTCCGTCATAAATATTTGTATAAACAACTAAATCTCTTCTCTAAATCTACAACTCTTTTATGCTTCGTTTTGTTTATTAGGTGAATATAAATAATGACAAATGCATAACAAACTCATATTGAATTTATAACAAAGCTCCCTGCCTTAACACATAGTAAATTACCATCCCTTACTTATTTCCTTCGTTAACTCTTTTATTTAAATATTTTGACTCAATTCTATGCTCATATTCAAGATAGATGATGTTTCAAAATATAAAAAAAATTACATTTTTATAGTAAGAAATAGATTTGTATGAGATCATTTATTTTTTAAAATATTACAAGTAAAAAAACAATTTAATATAAATCTTGTTTGTTTATTCTTTTTTTTTTGTTTCAATTGCATTAGATGATTATAATTGAAAGTGCGATTTCAAACTGCTGTATATGAAGAGCCGCAGGTCAGAATGAATTGGCATTTTATTTGAACGCGGAATTATAAAATTGTTTATAATAAAGGGAGAAATTTACTTAAAAAGTGATGAATAGTATACTGAATTACTCCTTGGAAAGTTGCGGTTATTTCTAACGGAATTTTCTTTTCATAAAGTTTCCAAGAAGGCTGCGATCAAAATTACCGTACTGTTTAGGCCCGGTCTTAAATGGATTGCATCAATTTCTTGTAATAAACCTTTCAGCTAAGCGATCCCACTATGTGTAGTTTTTATTTATTTTTAAATTCAATGATTTACTAAAATAAGTAGTAAAGGCACTCACTCATGTTAAAAGTCCTGGGTGCCTTTTACCCAAAGGCAATAAATTAAATCTAAGATATCATATTTGCATTTTGATAAATTTCTACATTCCAAACTTTCCTAACTTCGAAACAATTATCAGAATTATGCCTTCTTGTCTAAGGAGACAATTTTCCTAACCGTATGGATTGAAAAATTTTATTTCGATTATAATATGAAAATCATAATTTCAATCGAATTGCTGCCAAAAATAATCCAAAGTTAATCTGCCTGTCAGTCTATGCGAATGTTAACACAATAATTGGAAAAAAATAGAAAATGCTTGGTAATTGAACTAACTTATGATTTGAACAACAAAATTGAAGACAAACATCACATTTTTTTCTTCATCCATTGGAAATTTTATGGCCTGCTTGTCTATCTATTCATGGAAGCGTTCACTAGAATCCAAAATTACAAATATTTACACAAATAAAATTTGACATGTAATACTGACATCCAAATCATAGACCTGTATCCAATTTTTCGATCCAATTGATCAAAAAGAAATATGCATAGTGTGGTTCTCTTCTGTAACTATAAACCACTGTGAAGCACCATATTATATTGATTAGTCGACGATTAAACCTAAGAGAATAATACTTATATTGGTTTTTCCTTTAACTATAAATTCTTAGATTCTTAAAAAATGAAATTGTTTCTAATTAGGTCGTGAAACAACTAAAGTTTGACCTAATATTTTCTCACATTAACATTTGTCCTTCCACATAGTAAATCATTGTTTCCTCAGCTGAAACCTTTCCTGTATTTGGTAAATTCTTATGAGGCATTTCCGATAAAAATGAACTTTCTTTTGGATCCTTTCCAGTTAAAATCCTCACAAAACAACTATCAATAAAATTTCCAAGCATTTTTTTCATCTCTCAAACAGGTTATATCAACATCAGCATCATCAACAGGTTTTATCACACAGGTACACTCCATTCTTTACATGAAATATCTAAAATAAAATTTCATTTAAGTTAAATTTGGAAATTCTGGCCTCCAGTTTTCAGTCACACACACTTTGAAATCGCAATTGGAACTATCTCGTAATTAAAAAAAAGATAAAGAAAATTTATTTTGTCTACAGCTCTTAGAACTAGAAAAAAAAAATTCTTTCAAAATTCATAGTTTCTTGAACTTCTTGGGTGCTGCCCACTGGTAAATCTTTTCAGAAAACGTATCCGGCTCATATTCTGAACAAAGTTTCAGTGACCTAGAAAACAAATAAAAAAAATTAAAAGGAAATCTTCCATCGCAAATCTCAAGTTGTCATGTGAGAACCTTATTGTTTTTAAGTCATTATTTATCTTAATTAATTTAAGTAAATTAACAGTTTACACTAGTTAGAAACAATCACGAGATTTCTTAACCCGTCTCTGGTGAACACAGTTTTGGAGCTCGGCCAATTTTGAGACGAAATAACAGCTTTGATGTCATAGTTCTACGTCACCCTTTTAGAAACGTATCTGCTGTCAAAAAAGCATACTTAATAATAAACCAATACTGTTAAAATCAGGTCAGCCTTTTGAAAACGCATCTATTTTCAACGAGGCATATGTAATAATAATGCAATACTGGTAAAAGCGGACCTCTAAACCTCCTAACCAAAACAACATCATGTTCTTACATGATAACATATCATATTTTTGAAATAAAAGAACCCCCGATACATAAAAAACCGAACAATAATATATTTTTTAGGGATTGACGATAATCCATGGCCTCATCTGGTTCGTATTTGACAGGCAATTTCTCTAGAATTCTTTAATTTCATCAAAAAAATAAGTCTCTAATATTTATTACTTGGAAAAAATTATGTAAAAGGTTTAAACTTTCATATGTAGGGAGATTTGATCGTGTTTTATTTCAAGTTGAATCATATCTTAGTCTTTGTTCAGGATCACTTCTTAGTAGCTGAAGTAAGTACCTAGCTGTTGTATATACTTAAGAAGCCTAAGTAAGTACAACAGCTAATCTAATCTATAAAGTGAAAAAATTTACGAAAAGTTTAAACTTGGTTTTCTTAACTGCCATTAAATCTTCATTAAAACGTTGCTTATATTCTAATATATGTAATACCAAAATATTAACTATGCATAGAAGTAAGATTATTATTTCCACGACTTTGTTGATTATCGAAATTTGAGTTTTAAACGAATATAAAATATATTTTTGAAATTATACTGGTCCTTCAGGCCATTTTGATTTTTTTAAGATCATTAAAAATATGACATGGTACAAGAAATTTTGTAGGTTATCTCTATATGTCAAATCAACAGACTAGACTAATTTTTATTCTAATCTTTTAAAATTAAGAGAAAATTTCCCTAAATATATACCCGGTTAATTTTACTGAATTAGAAGTCAAATAAAGATCATATTTATTGAATAGGCACTTCCATGTTTAATTTCATGACAGAGTTTATGCATGTTTCTTAATGTGTGTATATATATATAAATAAATAAAAGCAAATTAATCTTTTGAATCTTTAATGCATAGTTTCTTTCCTGTAACAATGTATTTCCAAACCTCAGATTAACACAATAAAACTTGGGGCATTATTATTGGTCAGCTATGTTTGCAAAGAAACAAAATAAACAAACGAATCGGACCCAGTTGTTGCGGTTGGGAAGCATACCGCATCAAAGTGCTATTTAGGGATACATTACGAAAATCAAAGAAAAGAAAAGAAAATCAATGGTAATAATCTGTCAAAAATAAGAAAGGTAATAAATACTCTGTTAAAGCATTTACCTATTCTGAATAAACAGTGAACTGGAGGGGTTTTTTTTGATACTTTTGGAAAACACAGAAGTTGGTGAAGAACAAAAAATATTTAGTGACGTGCGTAGGTGTCACAAGCCTTTACCGCAATAAAAATTTGCGAAATCAAGCGATTAGGCTGAGATGCAGAATCAGTTCCTATATGTAGCCAGCTATTTTAAGTTCACTATCCGATCAAAACGTGACGCTTTCGGATTTAAATATTTTTTTTTCTTTCGAAATTCTCTGTAAAGCTCTGTTCTTTAATTTTTATCATATCAGTAATAGATGCCAACTTATATTTTGCATTGAAGATTCGATTACCATACTATTTAGGAGTCCACACCAGAAACTAATGAAGGGGAAACTTTAGGTTCAGCCCATTACCCAGAAAGCTTATAACGATTTGAAATTTTCATCTAAGTTTTTGAGCAAAAGGAATTTTATTTTTATAAAAGTATAACTGTATATTTGGAAAATATAATGAAGTCATTAAGGAATTTAAAATTTTCCACGTGCTTTTTGCTTATAGAATGTTGACAAATTTAACAAATCATTCAATTGTTAAATATAACGAAGTTTGAACCACCCTGACTTAGGGGTAGCGCGTCCTCCCCGTGATCCGGAAGTCCCAGTTCGAGCATGGTTGTTCTTCTGTGTTCTATCTGTGAGGAGAGTGAATGTCCCCCCCGTAAAAAGGGGTAGTGCAAGTGAATGCGACTCATGAAGTAGCTAAGTCGCTCTCTTGGCCCTATTGGCACTACTGAAAAACAAGAGAGCTCGATCGGCTTAAAATTTATGATGGCCGTCGGCGCACTTGTTCATAACAAGTGCCATTAGTAACAACAACAACATATAAAGATATTTAAGAAGAAATCATACGAAATTTTAAAAATAAGTGACATCATGCTATTATAATATAATATTAAAAATAAATACTTTGAATATATTAGGGAATATGAATAATTGTAGCAAATAATTTTTTAACTAATGAATTATGAAATGAATAAACTAAAGAATATCCTATATGTATGTCAATTATTTTTTTTCAACACATTTTTTTAATAAAAATACTTGTTGAATATCGTTGAGATTCAGGAAGATGTTGGTACCGAAGTGAGCTTGATTTTCACTTGCTTTCAAACAAAAGTTAATTCATAAAACGATTAGAGATATTTTTAAATCAACATTCTTTACCGATTTTTTTCATTTGAAAGCATAATTAATAGGTGAAAATGGGCTATGTTTATTACGCAAATATAATTTAAAATAAGATTTCTGTTAGCTGTGATAGGACATAAGTCATTAAAATTTGTTTTGATATCTAAATTAATGCTGTTAATATGATTCAGGAACAAATGATCGCCGAATGCAGCTGTTATTATCAATAAGTTAAACTGTCTAAATTTCAGATCGTTCCAGCTTTTCGATCAATTCAGTTATATTTCAATCGAAATAAAGCTTAACTTTCAAAGGTTGTCATTTAGAATTTTTCGAAATTAGAGTTGTTGTTTTATTCAGTTGTTAAATATTTATTTTTAGTGTTTGACAAATACTTGGATACTTACGTTACTTGTGTCTTGCACTTTTTGGGATGATCAAAAATGAAGCATTTTCTGGAAAAAATGTTGAAATACAGAGTCCCAAGAAAATTCGAGGAAGTAGTATTGACTTTCCTCAAGCACTCATTTAATTTCTCGTCACACTCGCAGCTCAAACTGTTAAAGGAAATTAAAACATATGCTCATTCTAAGCGAAATTTGTATGTACTTTAAAGTAAGGTATGAAAAAAATGTAAAGAGGTTTACAGAGAAACGGATGATTTTCTTGTATTTAAAAACATAATGGGGTCAGTTGTTTTATGAACATTCTTTTATCAATGAATTAAGTCGAAAAATTTACTTTTTTTATAATTTTCAATTTTTTAGTCCTTATATATATATATATATATATATATATATATGAAATTGAAAAAAATTCAAAATTTGCTTCAGCCATTCATTTGTCTTGAATAAAAACTTAATTATAATATGTCGTTTAACTGATAATAAATCTAAAAATTTTTTAAATAGTATGTTGTCATTGTGAATATGCAAATACACAAGATTTCAAAGCTTCATCGCTTCGGGAAAAGGGTTAAGGATTGATACAATGAAATTTAAATAAACAAAGCTAAACTTAAATAAAAGTGCGGGTGAATTGGAAATTCTAAGAGGAAATTTAATAAAGAAAGCATTTTCAAAACAAAACATTACGCTTCATTAAGAAACAATGTTCCATTAAGATGTAGTGAGTGATAATGAGAGAACAGTGTGCATTTGCTGATTTGACCAACATTTAAAAAATATCAATATTTAAGAGTGAATTTCTGAATAGTGGTTTATGCATGTGTTGTACACATAATAGTGCTTTAATTTAATATTAAGGTAACAGTTTTCTACGCTCTAATTTCCAACATTACAGATTAGATATCTACCTAAGATCACTAAGCTAAGATTTTAAAAATTTATTTTGTCTTTACAAAATAAATAAGCTTGCAAAAATTACAAAATCTATGAATTGGATAATAAAATATTAAAATAATATTAACACTTTAAGGAGTATAAATGATCATAATTAATCCCATTTTTTCATCCCCTTTGAGCAGGCATTATGCATGAATCGGAATATACACCATCGTCGAAATTTGAAATTTATTGGCCTCTTTTACCACATAGTTCCAACTTTTCTGAAACCTTAGGATTAAATTTTAAAGAATTATTTAGTGAAATTTCCTTTCTCTTTATATTTAAGAATAAAAGATATCTCTCTTCACATTTGATTTTCCACAAGGAATTACTTTAAATTTGTTTCAAGTTATTGTAAATGTATTTTTATCCTCGGTATAGTTTTTTGGCTCACTTTTTTTACCATGTATTACACAAAAATGAACGGATTTTCTTAAATATAAAAAAGGAAATCTATTATCAAAACTTTAAAAATTATTTTTACTTTTTACATGAAGAAATGCGGTAATATCATTTTTGGTGGCTCCGAACAGCTAAGCTTTTTTCTTACTTTTTAGAGAGAGAAAAAATAAAGTTTATATTATCTGTACAAAATTTATATATTAGATAGATATGCATCAATTTAAAGTTTTTGAAATTTTCTATTCTTATGGCCAGAGCTTATAGGAAACGTCATTTCTCTGATGCTTATTGTTTTTTTCTTTAAAGAACTGAATGGTTAAAAAATATATAGGGTTTTTTCTTGGTACAGCACAATTTTCGCTTTATCCTTATCTTTGGAAGTAAGATTGCCATTTCAAATAAATAATAATAATAATCCCTGACAAACTGTACTAGAAAAAGTTTTTTTAACTAATTTTCCAGCATTTAAATATATTTTGGGTTTTGATATTGCAAACCGATGATTTTTTTCGATATCATATCCTTTTTCTAACGAGTTGATCGGTATGACAAAAATTGTGTGAAATAAGATTAGTTTGTTTTAAGAGTTTAGAAGAACAAAAATAGATTAAACCGATAGGCGTGGCTGCTTTTCCCTTCTTCATAATTTTAAATTTGTGCAAAACATACAGAATAAAAATTACATTTTAACTTTTTGTTCCCCCCCCGGGTCCCCATCTTTGGAATTTTAATGACTGACTTCCAAGACAATTGATTGAGCATTGAGGTGAATGCAGAATAATCCTCATAATTACACAATCTGTATCTTTCACTTAAAAAAGGCAATAGATTGAAGGGAATCTTATAATCATTTTTAAACTTACCAGGGTACTGGGAATCTACTTATTTTATAGTAATATATCATCTCTATGTTTGAGATGTTTATCTATAATATTTTTTAGAGCAGAAGCAAAAAAATAAAAAATCCAAATTTAACACAATCGTATTTATTACAACCCCATTTTTTAATGGTTATCTCTGCCTTTTATACTTAAATGTATTCATTTATCTGAAGTAGAAGTTCAACCATTAACTCATCAAAACTAGACCGTTTATTTATGAGGAAATTTTCAGTTGAAATTTCTTCATTTTAGCATAAATGTAAATTAAAATAATTTAAAAAAAATAATTCAATTTTATTTTTATTATATTTGGGTTTTGAATAATATAATAGATGCTATATTAGTGCATGACCAAAAAAATAAAATGTGAATTATTAACAGCAAAATACCGTACTTTCATTTTTATATATATATATTTATTATTTTTTTTAATATATGTATCCAGAAAATAAAATAAACTCGAAAGGTCAAAAGAATTGCAAATTAATGCGTTTGCGCTTCATATCAAATGCATCCCCTCCTACCTCCTCCCAATAACACCTATATCAGAGAAGGTCATTCCAGTATTGCTTGAATTAAAAGTGCGGCACTACTTTAAGTCCTTGCAACAGAGTTTCAGTTGGGAAAAGATTTGAATTCCATTTTTGCTTCAATTTACCCAAAAATAATTACCCCGCAAATACAGTAAAATTATATTCAAGCGACATTGATTAACTTCAATATTTTTGCTAAAAATTTTAACGACCTGAAAGAAGTTTGAAGCTAGAATAAACTAAAATTTTCCGCTGTCGCTTTTCGTGTCTCCATTTGGAGTTGAAAATATCCTGTTAATTGTTTCCGAGACTGACAGTTATGAATGAAATTATCTTTCCCACCAACGGAATTAAATAAAGTTATATCAAGATTGTACTCAATGAGGTTTTTGTGAATAAATACCTTGTAAATTTTGATTTGTTAGTCAGATTAAATTTTGTTTCTCCACCTGATATGATTTCTTCACAGGAATCATGGGCCCTACAGCATTTATCTGTCTCTTCGTCCTCTCCCAAGTCATCATAACTGACCGCAATGTCCCCAGCTCCACACCATTTCGTTCCTGAAAATATCTTGGGAATTATTAGAAACTAAATCAAGTAATATCTGAATATGATTGATATCGCTCACTGCATAAACTGTTATTACTGAATCTTCGAAATGCAATGAAAAAAGGAAGAACGCTTATTAAAGAATTTAAATATTTTTTAAATGTTAAAATTGTTTTTAAAGACAATAATTCCCTTTTCATACCATTTTAAAAAGTTTTAAAAACAAATTAATAAATAATGATGCTTTTCAGTTAGCCGAGCCCAAGTGAAAAATCGCCGAAGAAATGTGATGGAATTCTTCATTGTTTGGAGATTTTTCGCTTTAAAATCACCGCAAGAAATTTGGCGAAATTTTACATTGCTTGGCAATTTTTCGCTTAAGAGAGGCTAAAGGAAAAGTACCTAAATAATTAAAATTTACTATTAAAAAAAGTTCTTTTTAGTTTCTAACAAATATGCTTGATAGTAATCTTGAGTTTTAATTTTGTTTTTTACATTCTTATCAACATCATCTTCAGTAAGAGAATTAGCAATTCATATTCCTGAAAGTTGTCTTATACTTCTATACTTTGACGTACTGTAATGATCCAAATATAAGAGGAAACGATTACAGATTCAATATTTAACTGACATCGTTTATTAAAAGAATTTTCTGTCAACCACAAACAAGTGGAGAAAGTAATGCAATCAAGAATCAATTATCATTTTGTATAAATGGGGCAGAAAACTATATATTTGTGAACGTAATTTGTTTTGCAAAATTCAGCCAATTGCGAATGGTTTGCAACAGAATGAAAGTCAACCAATGGCAAACGGTTAATAAAAAGAATGCAGAATTAGAATTTTATAGAATGTGAAATAGATGCCTCTTAACATACTGTTTGGGTGTGTATGTTTGCATTGCATTAGAGCAGGCAAAAGCTCAGTCACTCTCATACACCCAGCATATTTCCTTATAAAAATAAATGCATTTTTTCCCCTTTGTTTGAATCAATCATGTATTCAAAGCATGCTCAGAAGCGAAGTGTTACTTAGAGAACAGCATGGTGTTGTTATTCTTGCTTTGGATTGAATACGTCAGTTTTCATTATAGGGATTCAATCGAAAAATCTCCCTTCACAGATAGTGTAGAAATTCAAATCTAATCTTTCCGCAGTTACTTAAAAAACCGATACAGTAATATCACTTAACTAAAGTGAACTAAATTCTCAAAATCTTATCAGGAAACTACATCCATACAGATCAATGTTTAACTAAATCAATCGTTTAGCTTAAAAATAAATTTCTAAAACAATAATATGGTATCTTATTATTGAAAACAAGGGGGCGAAATATCAAAACTTATACATAAAGCAAGTGAAAAAGTGATTACAAAGTCTGATTCTTGCGAATAAACAGTTAATTCAAATAAAAGTATATGGAAAAAAAGTATAAATTAAAAAAAATATTTAAGAATAAAATATTTTAAGAAAATTTTTGTTTTAGAATATTTAAAATGCTTTTATTTCAAAGAGATACGTTTGAAATTTGCTTGTGAATTGAATTTTATTGTAACTAATTTGTTATTTCTTGCTCCATTATTTCATTAAAAATGAAGAGATTTTAATTAGGGATACATCTTGTGAGAGTCATTTGAATTTTAAAAAGAATAATAGTCAAAAATATCATCTGCATTGAAATACTACCTGGATAAATTAACAAAGGATTTGCGTGGGGGTTTTCTGTCGAAAAGGGGTCTGGAGTTGTTGTCAATCCCTCCATCAGATGTCCTCTTTTTATCATTTCGTCAATCAAAAACACTTCACTTACTTTAGCTGCATTTGGAGTTTCTTTTGGTATATTTTCACAACTGTCTGCTACTGAAGAAGAGCAATCTACTGAAGTCTCATCTTTTTCTTCGGGATCAGAATATTGCTCAATTTTCAAATATCCTCTGACATCTCTGTTGAACATTTTAAAGAAAGTTATATGAAAAGACACTGATAAATCTTCGACATAAGAAAATTGTCTTAAAGTTACATATTGTTAATAAGATTCTGGGTCTTCTTCCTCTTTTACGCATTTTCACAACAAATAATCAGAATTTAGTAAAATTCACAATATAAACATATTGCTTTTTAAATTTTTTATTTCACTTGATTTGTTTCAAATGTGTAAAGAATGTTTTCAAAGACCTTCAATTTTGGACTTGTATACCAGAGTGGTGGAGTTTTGAACTTATGCATACTTTAATATTTTCCATGTTAATATTCTTTTAATATTTTCGAAAATGATTTGTTTAAGTTATTTTGTTCACATGCGTACGGAGGAATAGAAAAATTTCTTGCTAATTGAGTTTGTTCGAAATTGGATTTAAATAACCATTTTGATGGACAGAATAGGCCAGATATTATTCGCCTACTTCCTAATTCATTTACGAGCCATTTTGTACATTAACGCGCAAACACGATTAATGTTCGTTACAGAAACCTGAAATTATCACTTTTTAATAAGCTTAATCTGCTAAACGATAATATGCAGAGAGATTAGTGAAGTACTGGTATGCATTTCCATGTTTTGACATTCATCTAACAAAATGAGTTTCCGTTTTTCACCTTTTCGATTGGAGGCATACAAGTTTTATTTTAATTTAAAAAAAATTTATTTCTTGGTTTATGTACTTGATTCAATTTCATGGATTGTTCACAATTGCTATGCTATCTAATTCTGCTGAAATAAGGGATTCTTTTATTGCCAAATTAAATGTAAGCATCTCTTTCTTTACTTTTCTTTTCAATTTTATTTTGAGGATTTCAATGTCCAGTGGTGGTGGTGTGACTTATCATTCAGCTGTATGACGGTCAGACAAGATCCATTAGACCATTGACTCGGAGAAAATCGTGGACCAGAAGGGGAGAGGAGTATATATTCTCTCTGGAAAGTCCCAAACAGTCGAGGATGTGATCGGCAGAGGCTTGTTGAGCTTGGCATTTAGAGCTATCGCAGATGTCTTTTTGTCCTCTAGAAACGAGATACTTTTAATGAAAACGGCTTACTGAATATTGTCGTTCGAGTGGCTCTGTCACAAACAAAGAGGGCGGTTCTTTGCTCACATACCAGTAATGGCAAGTAGGAACGTCCAATGGTGCATGTATTAAAGAGCATAAACTTTCAATATCAAAACTGCATTATTGGTGCCTAGAATTGGCATTAAAAATTTTTTTTATCCTGTCCAGTAAGGTCTAAAACAAGGAAATTAGATAACTTTGGAATAGCTTTAGGCCTTGCTTACTTTCTAACACACTTCAAAGAAGTGCAGATTCAGCAGATAAGTCTAAATAGATAATTCGGCTGGATTTTCAGAATTTCTTGGAATGGTTTATAAAGCAGACCTGAATTACTAAACACAAACCAATTCTACTTCTTTGGGGCTAATCAGTCTTATATTGACTTACGAATATGTGCTGGAGCCAAAATTGATTATTTTTTTCCCTATCGACGCTTTTATTACATATATTTCAACGTTAAACAGATCTACGTTTGGGCCTATTAAAAAATTCCCAAAGTCCCCTCGATGCATGGTTGAAGAACACTCCTCCCAAGACCATGAACAAATACATCCCCTTCTATAGTGAGTCAGACCCTACCGAAGATTATATCGCAGGTAAACCTCTTCATTATTACAACCAGTTGCTTCTTTACCACAGAACTAAGCCGCATAAGCGGATTATTGTAAATGGCTGCTATGCTCATTAATTATCCAATTTTTGCATATGAAAACAACAGCGCACAAAAGTTTAAAAAAACTTTTAACTTTGGTAAAAAGCAAGAAATTTTTTTCATCTTTTGGCAACTGAATTCAATGCATTTTTTAAAATATATTTTGGGTCTTCTAAAAACCCAAAATATATTGGGTTTTTAGAAGAGGTTTATTATATAAAATATAAAACTGGTTTAAAATATATACCAGTTATACACTTTATATAACTGGTCTTCATAAAGCTATTTCTTTTTTCTTTATTTTTCTTTCAAAAATATGGAATTATATGGTATGTGACGAAATAACTAGTACTTTTTTCATTTTTTCGCATCAAACTAAGATATTTCACATAATGTAACGCCTTTAACGATGTCTTAAATAAGGGTTTTCTCGGGAAAACTTTAATACTTAATATCTAGAACATTTTAATAAGTCCGCAATATTTTCTTTAAAAGTATATTTTTTACAGAATTTGTTTTTTCAAAAAAGATTCTTTACATATATTCTTAAAATCTACATTAAGTTTTTCTCGAATGTTGGTTAATTTATTTTTAACTGCTCATTTTTTGTTCAAAGAGGGACAATATCTCATAAAAAATAATTCAGCGTGTTTGGAGAGTAAAAAAGTTATATTTTAAAAGTAATTTACATTTTTAGAATTAAAGAATTTTCTTCAGAAAGTTGAAGCCAAGACATGCATTTTTTTGGCAATATGATGCAAATATTAATACCTTAAAATTTCATTTTACCATGAAATGTTATAAAAATTTTGATCTAGCATTAATCATAAAAATCTTAAAAAATGCCTATTAATTGCTTACAATATATATTTAATTATTAAATTATGCAATTTATTTGTTAACAAAATATGAAATTCAGTCCTTTGAAAATTGTTAAAAATAAAATATTTTCATTATTTAATATATTTTTTCTAGTGAACTAATAATTTCTTTTCACTGCTGCTATATTTATTCAGATAAATAAAACAACTATATTATAAAAAATCATTTATTTCATTTCAAATTTAGGTTTTTAGTACTGAAATAATAAAAAACTTTTATATCAAGAACTCTTAAATTTCCTAATTTTGAATTACTTTAATAAGAAAAATGTATGTGCACTGAAATGAAATGATATTCTATTTAAAACGCAATCCATCCTCAAAGATATGTTTAAGAAACAAGAATTTTAAATTTATATAATTTATATTATATATATATATATATATATATATATATATATATATATAT
>JAOUZG010039344.1:0-10039 GCA_026289955.1 Argiope argentata
GCATACCAATTTTCTAACTAGTTATGCTTATCTTTATAGTTCTCTATACTTAATATTTAATTTGCTGCACTGGGAGAATCAAATATACAGTTTTACATATAATTAAAAACTGTTCTTTTCTGACTCAGAAAGTTCTAAAACGTCGACATCCATCAAAATTTTTTATCCCAATAATCGAGAAATTCAGAATTTTTCTCTTTGTGTACTTCATATACGAAAAGTTAAAAAAATGATGAACGATTTTCTTATGAATATCATCAAATGTCCTTTTTTCCTGATTAAGCTAAATGATTGCCCCAATTATATTTTCCCCTTTGTATATAAGCTGGCTTAGGAGGCTCAATGATTATAAACTTACTATCCGTATTTAAACTGGAGAAAGTTTTGTACAATTTGAATAGTAAAAATCCCATTAACGAGGAAACTATTCCGTGTTAGGGATGAAAATATGATTAAAAATATTTATTTTATCTTATAATAGGCTTTATAGATAGATTTATTGTTATTGAGAGTTGATACTTTTAGTATATCAGAAGGGAAATTGGGAAATTTCAGAGATGAAATCACTGAACCTCTTGAATGTACAAAGTATCTTTTTCCTTTCCGAAAGAAATTACAAAATGGTAATTTGAATTCCGACCTGTTTAATTTAAATACCAAGCATATCGGTTCAACATGATTAATTCTCAATATTGTAAGTGAAATAATATAAATAATCTGATTTAGAGCATCCTAGTCAAATCAAATTGTTCCCCAGTTCAGACCAGGGTCCAAAGCGTCACGGTTGAATTGATTAATATTAAATAATGATATTTTTATATCATTCCTTAATATTCATTAAAAGGGGGAAATATAACATGTATAATATTTTACACTGTCTTCCAATATGAAGTAATTTTTTTGTTTATAAAGTATATTTCGGATTCTATTTATAAGAGACATTTTGTGTTCGATCCAATTGTAGTTTGTATATTAATACCTTTGTTCACCAAGGCTTATCTTATGTCGTTAAACGAATAATTCTTGTATCGATATAATTGTATTTTCTTATTTTGTTTCATTCGAAAATGGTTCTAATTATTTAGATAAAATTTTATTTTTAAATAAGATTTCGCTTTTTAAGTTTATCTATCTAAGCATCTTTTCTTGAACGATTTTAAACAAAAGAAATTATAAATGTTAGAGATTTTGCCTGTCTAATTTCACGCTGCTAATGTCAAAGAACGCCATATCGTAAATTTCTGTGGTACCTGTATTGTTGCCATAGGACGATAAAATAATAATACTTGAAAATTGAATGAGGAGGCGCTGATGGATGTGAGATGAGGTAGGATAAAAGAATATTGATATGTAATCAATATGAGGTTTGTATCTAAATGTTTTCTCCAAAAAAATACGATTTTACGAAGAAAAAAAAATATTTAGCGGAACTCGATCTCAAGGATATTTTCACCGTTTGACTTTTAAGTGATTCTGACGAGAACGTTCGAAAATTGCGGGACATATTTTAACTTGATGTTGTCATATAAAACACTCTTAATTAGACAAATATCAATCAATTTTAATAATTCTTTTCGTTTTATCAAGAAACAATGTTAACTGTGAATGTGAATAAGAAAAAATTATTTGTTGTTTTCGAAAACACATTTGTCGGAGGAACATTCGTAAAAGTTGAGGTTCCTTCTGCTTTTGAAGATGAAGATGAGATAGACTCGCTTTGAATCCTGAGTCTTTTTCTTCGATGAATTATAATAATGCTATCATCACTACTGGTGTCTGTTCTTTCACCATCACCAGAATCACTAGCAGTCGAATCAACGTCCGAAATAAGAGCCCGTGACATGGTTATTTTTTTTTAAAATAGCATATAAAAATGGTAAAAGGTTATTTTAAAATGCACTCGTGCTACAAAGTAGGCTTGGGGTCAGACTACATTCACACCAACGGAGCAACAAAGTTACACTGAAATTCGCAGAACAAAAGCGCTGCTTCACGGTTTTCGAGACAAAGGAACGTAATCAAACGGTTAAAATCACTTGACGTAGCAGTCAAACGGTAAAAATCATTTGAGTAAAATAAAATTGATAGAAACTTTGTATTTTTCCTGCAATTTCTGAGTATAGATCTGTATTTGTTATAGGATAAACGAATTGACAAAGAAATTCTGTAACCACTAGATACTAATTCATGAAATGGAATACATAATGTAGGATGACGGTCACATATTGAAAAAACATTGATATATTCCATCAAGGAAATGCACAGTATTGATAAAATTCCGAAGATTACATTACATAAACGATGCGCCAATCGTCACTTGATTCTATCTCTGCCGTGTATCAACTCTACTGATGGCGAATGTAGAAAAATGCTCCCATTCAATCAGTTCCATGGGAATAAGGATGCCACCCATATTAAACAGCTTCTTTCTTATACCGAAGGGATTCGATTTTCATCAGAAAGAAGCCAACAACTAAAGGCCGTCAAGTTAATGATGTGGAAGAAAGGAACGATATCCGTGATCGGAGTTGGAATTTTACTGCTAAAATTGATTGAAACTTATTTCTGGCTCAGGCTTTTTTTATTTGAACCAATTGTTGTCTACAATTTATTCAGTAAATACGGTTAAATTCTGAATCAAATTAGAAGGGTTGGTAAATAATTTGATTTTAACGTCCTATTTTTTTAAGAAACACTGGGGCTTTAATGGCCCGGATCTGGTAGTTTTAAGCCTCTATCAGATGACAAGAACGGCATCTGAACTGGCAATCCTCTCCCTAAACTGCACTGTCCCAGAAAGATGTTCCTGATTCTGAAAACCTCCAATTCCAAAGCCAAGACCTTACCACTGGGCTGCCGGGGCTTTTAATTTGACTGAATTTGCCTCGAATGGGTTAATAAATTGATTAAGAAATTTTGTAACGACAGTATTTTAATTCTGAAAATGAAATATATAATTCGGGTTCAATTTGGCCTTTTCTTTTATTATCACAGATTTTGAAATAAATGATTGAAGACTCTTTATGAACTTTTTATTTTTATGTTTATTAATATATGTTATTGCATTTTAAAAAAAACTAAATTACCTTATTTCAATTAATTGACTGCTGACAGAGTTTTTTTTTTTAAATAAAAGAAGGCAAGTTTGTATTCTTTTCTTCTAAATTAATGTAACTCAAATTATTTAATCTAAGTTGATTTATGTCGAGTTAAGTATAAGATTTTTTTAAAATTATGTTAAACTGTAGTATCCGTTGAAAAGATTGGTGTATATAAGAATTTCACCATATATAAAAACTTATATGCTCCAAATCACTAAGGAATATATAAGGTTGAAAGAGGAAAGATATTACATACAGCAATCGAATAATCTAGAATGGCATACTGTATACGCAGACGATATTCAATAAAGCTGCTTTCAACTGAAAACTACTTTAAAATTTACTCAGATTTAGCTGCGGTAAATCACTGAAAACATTCTTCAGGAGTGAAAATTAGTTTATTTTCTTTGACATTCAAAGAAATTTATCACAAAATTATATTTAATAATTTAAAGAACAATTTTTTTTAAATATTTAGTAAAAAGTATTACGGATTTGAAACAGTTTCAGTTTACATAAATTCTTGCTTTATTACATCTCAAAATAAATCTGAAAACGTGTTTGTATTTCATTACCAAAATTTGTTTTAGTTTGGTTTGATTTGGTTTATGGTGCGAGGTTTAAACTCAAAATTCAAACATCGTGAAAGGATAAAATTAAAACTCATGTAAAACGTGAATATCTTTTAAAAAGGCAAAAATATTTAAATGAAGGTTGTCACTCGGTAATCTAAAAAAATTTAACGGCGAAAGTTTTTTTGAGGGAATTATATACATGCAGACTGTTTAAAATTAAGGGTGAACTATCTGGTGTTACTTTCTTAAGAGCGGCAATTCAACTTTTGCTATCCATTTTGTTATGAAAATTCTCACAAGAATGATGCGAAGAAGCAGACTTTAATTTCTAGGAAAACGTGCATTGAATATATGCAACAAAAGCTACAAATTCACGGCGAATTAACTTTTTTTAATCCGTTAACAGTAAAGCTTTAGAACGCACGTCGAAGAGAAAAGACGTCCTCTCAAACTAAGTCAACTAACATTGATCGTTCACCGAACTAATCTGATCTCCTCCATAAGCAGCACCCTTTAAATAGCGTCCCACTTAAGTAGGATTGACAAACGCAGAAACCCAAACGCTCGTTCCCGAGAAGTGTGGAGCTTTCTTCAATATTTTCTAAGAGCAAATCTTTATTCCTCAGCTTCTATTACACATTTTAGAGAGTAGCAAAAATTGTTTGATACCTCATTATGTCCCCAACAAACTTAATTTGGCAAATTAGTTAAATATGGTAATCTTCCGTTGGAAATTCATTTAGAACATCTTTTCCCACTGACGCGCGATACCATTACAAATAATTTTGAACAATTAAACATTTACAATATTTAGACAAAAATTCATTTACAATATTTACATTTAACTAACACAAAATTCATAAATATTTACAATATTTACATTTAACTAATACAAAATTCATAAATATTTACAATATTTACATTCAACTAACACAAAATCCATAAATATTTACAATATTTACATTCAACTAACACAAAATCCATAACAATATATGGCATAAATAAGTGTTTTAAATTATGTGAAAGATATAACGTTTTAGATATCACTCGTTACGTCAAGCAGATTATAAATCTAAAAGAGAAGTTTAAAAAAATCCTTGCCATCAAAGCTCAGTGATTTGGATATGCAAACGGGAAGATTACCTTCGATAAGCGACGCCCCCACTGACATCTGAGACGGCCCCTGCCATGTATCACCCCTTTAATCAGCAATCCTCGATTCCACCCGCTCTCATGGGAAGGAGAGATTCATACATATTAAACAGCTTCCCTCTACCCTCGCCAAGCTGATGGTTGTGTCAAAGAAAAGAACAATTAAGAGCGGTTAAAAATGACACTATTGACGCAGATAGTCAACAGAGAGAAAATTTTCCGATAGATCCCGTGTTTAAACCAGGACGCAGGTCGCTTGTACATGATCTTTAATTAAAATAAAATCGCAACAGTCGAAAAGAATTAGTTTGGCGAATAAGCGAAACTTGTTTACTTACCTGTGGAAATACGAAAGCTCGACGTTTAATTTAAAAGAATTTGTATGATTGAGTGGATAGATTTGAAATTAAAATATATGTGAATTAAGTAACTAATGAATGTTGAAATGCAATTGTATTTTGTTATTTTAAATATGGAAAGAGTAGTCGAGTAAATGACAGTTTATGACCATTGATTTATTTCCTTTTAAAATCTTTTGAGAAAGATGTCAAAGTAATATTGATTTTTTTATATAAATTAACAAAATTTTAGATTTAATTTTGGAATAGAAATTTGCAAATGAATGGTTTTGGAATAGAAATTTGTAAATGAATGGTTTTGGAATTGGAAGTTGTAAATGAATGGTTTTGAAATTAAAATTTGCAAATGAATGGTTTTGGAATTAAATTTGTAAATGAATGGTTTTAGAATTGAAATTACAATAACGAACGTGTCAAAAACAGACTAAAAATTTTTTAAATCCCGAAAAAAAAACTTTTATTTATTTATTTTTTAAATGTAGCTTATATCATTAAAATAAATAAAAAAAACATTTGTGTTCACAGAAAACTGAATGGTTCATTTTTAGAACTTAAAGAATTATTTTCAAATTTATAGGTTAAAAGCTTTATTTGATTTTTTGTTGCATATTCAAACTTTTGGATAAGTGACTTCACAAATAATATTTCTATAGAGAGAAATTAGGAGGCTGGTACATGACAAAATTATTATTAGAAGTGAAAATATTCATTTTACAAAACGAATGTCTTGTTAAATTATTTCTTTGTTTAGTTTTTTTATAGCAATTCTATTTAAAGAATACTCTTTATTATATCAAAAGTACGATGGGAGGAAAGAGAAGTTGTAGAAATTTTCACTATTTATACTTGGTTTTGATACAAAACATCGCTTGCATCAAATTTTGTAAAAAAAAATCGAAATGTTGAAAAAAACTATTTTTAAAATTCTAATGAAAATTCCGAAAAATATATTTCAAATTTCAGCATAACAATCCAAAATACAATCTCCGTCTAGACTCTTCAAAATTCTTACTTCAATTTCTGAAGAACTATCTATTACATTCTAGAACCCTTTTATTCCAGAGAACATTGTTCAATTTTTGATGAAATTGGTTGAAAGCAAATACCTCGCGTCGTCGGTCTTTTTTTGGTTATTCTGTTACCCAAAAGAAATATAAAGAGATATATTGGCTCACTTTCCTAAAATATAGTATTCGAAATCATACCAGGCATTTCCTTATGCTCATCTGAAAACTTTTATAAATTATGGAGTATCCATCTTTTCCTAGGTACAGAACGTTTTTGAAGTCTTCATAAACACTATTGCGTTCTTTATCAATATAGAGAAAAATAACAATATTTGTATTCAATTAAAATCTCCCTTTGAAGTCGAGAAAAGTTATGAGGTCTTTTTTACACTCTCAATAATCATGGTCCTAATTCAAACACGTAAAACAGCAACAATAGAAACATTTCATTTCTGTCAAAAACAACCATGAAGGTAGAAATGATAGTTTTTAACAGCAATATAACCAAGTCTTGATATATAACGTTGTAGAATTCCAGATTTAATTTTGTTGGGTTAGAATAAGTTTTCAAAACAGAAAGAATAAATAAGATTATTTTTGTTTATACAATGTATCTCCTTTGGTTAGTTTTGAGCAATGAGCACACTTACGATAAATTGAAGACTTAAATAGGGTTTCTACAGTTATTGCTAATTTCCTTCATTGCTTCCCAATGTATAGTGGATATACTTCAAGAAGCATTGATTTTACCATCATTTTAATTCTATGTTTGCTTTCAACTTTACTTTTTGAATTAAATGACTGCAGATTTTTCAAAGAACATTCGCAGAGGAGAAATAAAACTATATTAAAATCAATTGCAAAGAATGTTTAAAACAAAATAAAAGTTACAAAGTTATTTATTCTTGATTAAACACTACTAGGCCCTTCTTAAAAATAATTATACTATAGCAAACATTACATACTCACCTAGTTAAAAATGTATATTTGTTTTTTGGAAAAATAAAATGCGTCAAAGATTTATTATGCTAAATTTTATCTAAAAATATACCCTTCATTCAATATTGTAGGAACATTAAAAGCCATGCTGTTTGAATAGTTTTGACAAATGACGTTTATGTTTTTAATTTTCATTCTAAAGAACATAATACAATGATAACATATACGCAGATAAATATTAAAATCCAAACACCTCCAAATGTGCAATTCGATTTACAAATCCGCTATCAAATTTAAAACTTAAGGCATTTATAAATGCCAAGCAAATAATACTATGCTTTTTAAATAGCATTATTGACTGAAATTGTTAACTTGCAGTGCATATGAGGATCTTCGTCACAGACATTAAAATAAACAGTCAATTTGTCGAGAGTTTAGCTTCATTTTAGCCTAAAGGTTCGTTAATTCCAACTTTGAAGATAATTTTTAACATAAGATACACCATCACTTTATACTGTGTTATGAAAAATGAAATGTTACGGTGCGAAATATATCGGAAATATTTACATATTTTCAAAAACGGGACCTTGTTATTAATGTAAGATAAATTAAAGATGCACGATTATGTTTTCAAAATGGAACCTCAACAAGCAAAGTTCGGGGCCTTCCCCTGGAAGGCTGTAGCCAGTCTCTGCTCTGTATTCCAAGCTTAATCGGCAATTCGGGATCAATACCCCATTTAATTAAGTCCCGCGGGAATAAGGAGGCTGTGCTTATTTAACGGCTTTTCTCGTTTCCCCTGAGGCTGTTACTTCTGCTAGAAAACCACGAATAATTTGGTAAGGTAATGATATCGGATACGCAGAATAACTTATTTGCATCCAATTGGAATGCCCAAACAGATATAAACTGATTAATTCCCAGGTAAAAAAAAGCATATATGGTGTGTTGGAAATTCGATTACGAAAATTGGGTAAGGGACTTTAAAAGCTGGGAAATACAGTTATAAATGTAGAAGAATTTTTTTTTAAATTTAAAAAGTTTGTTCTGAAAGAAATCCCAGTATAACAGTTAAATTATCTGGAAATGTAAATTAAATTAGTTATAGCAAAAGATGTTCCGCTTAAACGGGAGGAGGGATGTAATAACTTCTGAAGCTATGGACCCCTGAGCACACAAGACAAAGGCCTGACTTCTAGTTCACACACGTCATAAACCCCTTTTTGCGGGGTGGATTTCATTCAGCATTTCATTTTTTCATCCCCAGATCCTAACTTAGATTAATTGTTGTTGTTACTTATGGTACTAGCCATAGACAAGCCCCCTGCTGATACAGCAAAATTTTTAAGCCGAGGAAAAGTGTCTTTTTTTTTTGAAGTAGTGCCAATTAGGGCCAAGAGTACGACTTAGCTACGCATACATCACATTTGCTTGTACAGCCCCTTTTTACAGGGAGCACAGTCACACATCTCACTGATAGAACATAGACGAACAACCTTGCCCTAACCGAGACTCGAACCAGGAACTCCCAGAACACAAGGAAGATGCGCTACTTCTGTGCCAGAAAGCCGGCCTAATTTATATCTAGAACATAGAGCAATCACCTCTTTCCCAGTACTTTCAGTGGTAATAATCTCGACTTACAGAACTTTGTAACCACGATAGATTTAACGTTTGCCAGCCACACACATACGGAGAGTTTTCGTCTGGAAGGCTAGAACCCGCAGCCCATGGGATGAAAATCCAATGCCCAACTAGCCAGGCTACTTCGCCCCTAATTAATATAATAGATAAATATATCTTTTAAAATTTAATTTATTTCTATCCATGTTTATAGAGTTGGATATTTCTCCCATATTGGATAGTATTTGTGGAATATATTCTTTTAATTTTTCATCTTTATTGTTTTCAGAGACTAGGTACAAAATGTTTGATTTCCTCCATTTATTACGTTATTTTAAGTGAAAAATACATACATTCTATAAAATATACAATTAAATAAGGAAATAAAATTTTAAGGTAAGTGACTATGATAAAAAGTATTTATTTATTTATTTATTTTGCGAAACTATGAATAACTTTTTTAAAAATAAAATTAAAATTGTTAGAACCGATTTCTATACAAAACCAATATAATTTTGTTTCTAGATCTATTTTTTGCAAATTTCTTAAACACAGAAAATGATAAGAATAAATACAAGGTATTGAAATGTAGTGATTTAAGTCAGGTTCAAAATTTTATATCAGAAGGAGAAATTTTCCGTATGCTGTAATATGCTGAGTAAGTTGTTTTCATGAAAGTAATTTAAGTTAAAGTGTTAAGTCTGTATCCTTAAAAATTATCCAAATATGAAAAAGGTTAATTAAATAACAAATATATTTGCTGACGTCCTGGCTTACGGGTAGAGCGTCTTTCCCATGATCTGGGTCGTCAGCGCGCTTGTCTTGGAAAGAGCCATTAGTAACAACAACAACACAAATATATGGAAATGCATTTTATATTTGTTTTCCATTAGGTTTTTGAGTGGGGAATTTATACTAATTTCTGTTTAAGCAATTTTCTCATGGATATCGACATAGGAATAATCAATAATAACTGAGAAAACTATCTAATAGTAGCAGAGCAGTTAATATTGCGTCTCAAACGCTTGAAATTTTCACTTATATTTATAGAATTGGTGAATAAGGCGACCAGGGACGTTAAAAATGATTTTTTGCAATTGTCACTTTAACAATTTGAAATTTTACAGGTATTAAGAGAAGTACAATAGGAAATGACACACAATTTTAAAGCATTGCATTAATTTATTCATGAGTTATGGGGGTTCATATAGTATTGTATAAGCGATAAATAACTTCAATGAAAAATGTTCCAGGCGCTCCAAATTTGTTCGAAAGGATACCAG
>JAOUZG010039347.1:0-14329 GCA_026289955.1 Argiope argentata
AAAAATTATTAAATTTATTATTCATATACTTATGGAATATTATTTTTATTAGTCATTCATTTAATTTATTTGCTTTAAATCATATCATTTGTTATAAAAATTGAAATATTCGCTAAGCAAATTATGATTTCAAATATTTTGGATTGTTGCTTGTTTGCTGAAATTATATTCAGCTATTTGATTTATAATTTTATATATTTTTTCCTCATTGAAAGTTAGGGAATTAAATCATTTAATGTATTATCATAAATTAAGAATAACCATTACTAAATCTCAGTCTAGGGTTTTAGTAATGATTATAAAGTACAAACAATAAAGTGTTAAAATTACCAAAAGTTTGAGTAAATACTCAAAACTTCAGAAATGTAATAACATCTTGATAATACTGTTGCTGAATTATTATTATTATTTTGAGATTAAAAAAAATATTTATGCAAAAAAGTTCTCTAAACATTGTTTTAACTTTATTTTTTCTAGGTGTTTCTGAAGTCAATCCAGAAATTTTTGCACAACGAGATTTAATAACTGGTTATAACTGTACATTTTGCAACTATTCATCTGGGATTCGAGCTAATGTAAAAAAGCATATTAGAACTCATACTGGAGAGCGTCCTTATTCTTGTACTGTATGCCAAAAAAGATTTTCATCAAAAGCTAATCTCAATGTTCATTTTAGACTTCATACTGGAGCTCTTCCTTATGGATGTCCCCACTGTGGGAAAAGATTTAATGAAAAAAGGAGCATGCTGCTCCATCTGTTAAATCATAAAAAATAATTTTATAGTAATTGACAGTTAAGAATATGGAAAATTATGTATAATCAAATATTTTTATTGAATTTATTTGTTATTGTGTTCATGCATACTTAAATTTGTAATTAAATTTTGCATGAAATTTCTTTTAGTTCATGAAACATTAATTCAATTGGCTTTAGAATGATTGTTTTATGGTGAATTATATACTTATAGAATATTTCTATGTACATTAATTCAGATATTGTAAGTAAATATTTTTTAAAGCCATTAATTCAGATTTTTACTGCTGTACGATAGATTCAATAAAACTAAAGAAATGTGAATTTATTATGGGATATTATTATTTTTTTTTCTTTAAAGTTTTATTGCATGGTACAACTTTTATAGAAACACAAATAAAAAAAAATCTTTAGCTATCTTATAAAACTACTCCATCATTTTATCATTTCTGCATTATAATGATAACAACATTAAAATGAAAAAATATTTGACAGTGTATTAAGGAGATTTAAATATCATAATCCCTTTTTAGAAAGTAAAACTAAATATTTCAGTTTACAATCTTATTTTTTACAATATACTGTTTATTTTATATTCTATACTATGTTTTGTATTCTTGGTAATCAGTTATGAACTTTCGTTGCAAGTTTTGCATCTGAAATTAAATATTTTATATGTATTTTTTACAATCTACTGCTTATTTTATATTCTATATTATGTTTTGTATTCTTGGTTATGAATCAGTTATGAACTTTCGTTGCAAGTTTTGCATCTGAAATTAATTTTTTTTTTTATGTATGTTATAACGTGCATTGGCATCTACTTGAAAATAAGTTTTAAAAAAATTCTCTATTATTTACTACTTGTTATGAAAAATATTTACATTGAAGTCAATATATTATATGCTGAATTTTACCTTATTGCTTTCTATTACCTTAAAGATTCTGTATTGCTTGAATATCACTTGCATTCTATTTAATGAAATATATATTTAAAGAAAATTCTTTTAATTAAAAAAAATTAC
This sequence comes from Argiope argentata, assembly GCA_026289955.1. Classification (NCBI taxonomy): domain Eukaryota; kingdom Metazoa; phylum Arthropoda; class Arachnida; order Araneae; family Araneidae; genus Argiope; species Argiope argentata. Next base: position 1,780 of record JAOUZG010039347.1, read on the forward strand.
ACTTTAGTTATTTCAGTCTTTTTTTAAAAAAATACTTTTGATAATACTGATCATTTATTTATGGCTCAATTGTGGATTTAAAATGTATCTGAATTTAATACTTTCTCTTTTCACCTATGATCCATTATTAAGACAATGCAAAATTTGCTGAAAAATATTAATTTTATACTTCCTTGTAGTATTATATTAAGGCATTGTTTTGTTTTTGCAGATTCCATAAACAATTCATCTAATCTCATCCTTCAAGAAAATAATTATATTCAGATTTCTAAAATCAGCTTTCCATACATTTGTCATGTTTGCAATAAATCATTCAGTACAAAAGGAAATAGAAATCTGCACATGAAAATTCATAGTGGAGAGCGTCCATTTGAGTGCTCTATTTGTAAAAGGAGATTCAACAGAAAATACTCTATGCAAAAGCATTTAGAAACTCATCAACATTTGATTTGAAGCATTATTTTGTGATATGTATTATTTTTTATTGATTTTTTAATTGAATATCTGACATCCTGTACATCTTTTTTTATTTGTTTTTAATTTAAGTTTTAAATCATTGAAACCTTTATGCTGTTCCTTGAAAATACTAAAACTGAGCTTTTACGCTATCTATTTATTTTGTAAATCTATAGGTAAATTCTTGTGATATTCTTCTGCATGTTGCTGTTGATTCCAATATTCAGGTGTTGCATGTGATACCTTTCATTGCTTAATATGTATGACTGTAATATATAAGAATATGTTTCTTTCTAATGGTATATAAAACAAAATTTAATCACGCTATTGTTTTATAGAAAGAAATAGATATAAACATTATTTCACTTACCACTGAAAACTTCTTTTAAATATTATTGATTTTAAATTTTAAAAAAATTTTAGGCCATATACTAAATATGTATGAAAAGTTTTTATTCCTTTTGGTTATAATTCATTTTCTTTTCATTCATAGTTTTGTTTCTAATAATTTTAATAGTATTTATATTCATGTATTTAATTAATATATTTGACGTTATGTGTTTGAAATAAATAATGCATTTGCGTTTCTGTGAACTCAGTATCAAATTGTTGTGATTTTTATACACTTTAATTGCAATATTATCTGAAATATCTCTAGAAACTATAAATAACAAAATTTAATTCACTCATTATCAAAAATTTGAATTTTAAATCTTATATATCACTCTTAACTCATAAAATTTTATATCCAAATCTCTTTTAATAATTCACATTCACAATTCTTTTAATAGTTATTCAGAATCAAGAATATATGTAAACATTTTATGATACTAAAAAATAACTGACTATATCCTAAAATGTTTTAGAAACTCAAGGAAGCTCTAACTATAATCTAAAATGTACTAAAATATGGAATATTCTCATATTTTCAATATTTTATAATGGTAAATTACTTATGCATCCAAAGTGATTGTAAGAGACTTGCCATAAATTTGCAATATTTTTGTTAAATTAATAAATAATTGGTGAAAATTTTATTGAAATTGGTCCTTTGATATAAAAGAAAGTTTGAAGCAGTCATTTTTTTGGATAGTATTATCAAACAATTAGAGCATAAATGAAGGTAATTAAAATAGAAGAAATTAATTTTAAAATCATATTTCATTTAAAATAAATTAAAAGAAGACAATTACACCTATTGAAGGTATAATACTTAAAATATCTGTTGTGACTTTTTTCAAATAATGAAATTAAAAATTGAATAGCTATTTTAGTTGGTAGTGACAAATTATGCTATAAATTAAAAGATGTACAGAATTAAGAAAGTAATAGATCATGTTTATTTAAAAATACAACCAATGTTAAAAGACTAATTTTAAAGAAGCAAGAAAATTTTATATATGACAAAAAATTCCTATTGTTCTTAGCAAATTAATCCTATCTAAAATGTCTTATTAAGAATTTTTTAATTATAATGAAATAAGGCAAATTAAAAATACATAAATAAAAAATATCCTGTTAAAACTGTATTGCAAAAACTCAGTAATTCGAGCTTATTATTTAAACAATTCTTCCTAACTTCAATGTCAGGCTTCATAAGTCTTTTAACCACAAAAAAGGATTGCATAATTATTTATAGATAAAATGTTTACCATTTATTATTTATCTTTCTGTCACTATAATAAACAACAACAATAATTTAATGCTGCCTAGTTTCTTGAGCATATTTTTACTTGATGTGTTTTATGTATCAGGTTTTTTCATAAACTAATTGGCATGGTATTTGTCTTTATTTTTCTGTTTAATTTTGAGTTAGTTAATTTTTTTAAAAAATTAGTAAATAAAAATTTTGAAGTTTCATAAAAAAAAATTAAAATTTAATGTTCTAATTTCATTTTAAGGTTGTCAAAAAATTTAGGGTTTATAACCCTAATTTTTTCTCCCGAAACAATCAAAATTTTATCTTAATATTTCAGCCTATCTTAATTAAATTATGTATCTCAATATTTCATTACCTAAATATTTCAGCTTAGCAGCAAGAGCAAAAAATTCAGTCACAAAAAAGAAAAAGAGGGGGGAGTGGAACTTTTTCTTTAATATTTTTGAGGAAATAAATGTTTTTCTCTTATTTTTTAAAGAAAATATTTTCTTTTATATTTTAAAATTTGTGTTGTAGAGATTTAGGAGTGAAGTAGATGTTATTGAAAAATGTTATCTTTAAATAAATCCTACTTTTTAAGTTTCAAAAATTGAAAAGAAAACATCCTAATAGTATTATAAAACTTTTTCTGCTGTTACATTTTTTTTTTTTTTTTTGTTCTCTAAAGGTAAAACAATTTATATAAAAATATATAATTTTGTTCTTTGTATGGGGTTAAAAATATATACCATATTCTTTTCCCTCCTTATATGTAATACTTCTTGCGTATAATAATATATCTCATTCATAAGCAGAAAGGTAATTAGATCTTCTGCGTAATGCAAAAATGTTTCATTATTAGATATTTAAAAATTAAAACATGAATATTATATGTCTTGCAAAAATAACCTAAATCATTCCTTTAAAAATTGAGAGTAATATTGATGAACTTATTTTCTTTCAAGTAAAATTTCTTTTCTCCCTCATTCATGTTTCTTCTGAAAATTATTTGATAGAAACAGAAGAAAACCAAATAATATCAGCTTAATTATTATTATTTAAAAATTTAAGCAACTGAAAAGAGCACGAATAGAATGCATTTTTGATTAGATGTCAGGGATTTTTAGGTAAATTTTGAATTATTTTTATCAGGACATTTCAACTTTTTTTGTATTTATTATTTATTTATGATTAGCTGAGTGTGTATATTTGAGATATGAAATAAAATTTATATTACAAATAAATATTTTTATTTTTAAATATATTTCTTCTGAAATATAACATAATGTAAATTTATGTATTTGAATCTTGGTAAACTGAAGGAAATTGATTTGTTTTGAATTTCAAAAATACAAACAGATTTAAAGCACTTCTGCTAAAAATTTTCAGCAATTTGTGTATCTATTTTTATAATGTTTCTATTGTATTTTAATTCTTATATGAAAAAAATTATAAGAAGTGATTTTAATTTTGATTCCTTTCACTTGTTCTGATTTTCAAAATTTTCTTTCTTAAGAATTTTTCAAAAACATATTAAACATTTGGTAATAAAAAAATGAAAGGGAAATTTCCATTTTTGATACATTTATGCATTCAATATAACTTGACTTATTGTGATGTAAGGATGCATTATTGGGTTGTCAAAAATATTTCTTCGTGTTTTAAAATAAAATTTGAATTGCTATTTTCAAATGCAAACTACAGCTACATACCAATTTGGCAGTCTGTTGAATATTTTGATCAAATCATAATCTTATCTCTCAGGAACTTCTATATTTTCTTGGAGTAAAACTGATTTAATATTATTTTAAATATAATTTATCTATTCAAGAAAGACAATCAGATGTTTTAGGATGCTGACTTTTTAATTAATACATCAAATCAACCAAATTCTTTCTTTTTCCTTTTTTGAAAAATTGTTGCTAAAGATTTATGACCTTTAGCTTCGTCTGGGTAAAATAAAGGATTTTTACTAATTAGTTCTAACAAAGTTTTTTTTCTGTTCCAAATTATATTGCTTGTCAGTTCATATAAGTGTAATCTAATCTCAACATGACATCACTATTTTTTTTATTTTTTTTTTAAATTTTTTAAAATTTTATTTTATTTTGTCACATAATTTGGTTTGGCGGTTATAGCCGCCTATTATGTTATCCCCCCACTTCAAACATACTTTATTGAACATTATCTTTCGTGTTTGTAATCCATTTTTGTATAATGCATTTAAGAGCATTTCCAAAATTAATCCACTTTATTTTATACTGAAAATTTTTTCCTGTTAAATCATGTAATATTTAACTGTGCAACTTGTTTTTATGTGCAGCTTTCCTTAAATGCTTTTAGTCTATTTATGGCAATGTTTATTTTCTTTTTGATGAAATCTGTCTGTTTCCTGACTTTATATATTTTTCTCTCTACCCCCACCCCATTTGAAATCTATTTTAATATACTTCTTCAGATTCCAAAATAACCAAAGTCAAAAATCAAACTGGCTGGCAAGATAAACAATACTTTACATAAAGTAGATAGAAGTGTTGCTTTACTTTCTTGATCATTACCATATTATTGACCTACTCAGGTCAAGCATTAAAGTAAATTTTATCCTTCCTCTCCTCCTCCTCGTTATTATTATTATTATTATAATTCAGTATTTGGTTAACGCTGGATCTTTGATATCAAAAATTCCAAGTCAAAAAATTTTGGTACATTTTTACTTGATTTGGAATCATTGCTGCATTTGTTTTACAGCATGACTTCCTCCTTGTCTACTGTAAAATTAAAAAAAAATATTCTATTTCTTCCTTATTCCTGCTTATCTTCACTAATCTGTTGGTGGATGCTCATGTTTAGCAACTTATTTTAATGAAACTTCAATTTTCAAATGATTGATGCTGTAAGTTTTACCTATGGGAAAAGATCATGTATATCTATCAGTAAAATATGAAGAAATTTTACTCCTTGCCCAATATATAATTTTTTTCAATAAAAAGATTATTATTGTTTAACATTAAAAAAAAACAGTAATTAGTTGTTGTGATTCTTCTATACAACATTAAATGTATTTTTATTCCATTTCTCTTACAGGTAGAAAGAGAGCTGCATGGACATCCCTAGTTGACCCTGTAGTGAAGAAGAAAGTGTATAACTGTTCATTCTGCCATTACATTACATGTAATGCAAATCACGTCAAAAGGCACACACTGATTCATTCAAATAGGAAGCCTTTTGGTTGTAGGATATGTAACAAAGCCTATAATGACAAGTCGAATTTGAATAGACATATGTTCTCGCATATGCAAGAGTAAAGACATTATGATTGTTCTGGTAAAGAAGCTAACAATTCTTAAAATAAATTATTTTCATGTATGCAGTGGCTTATCCTAAGATCATAATGGAACATTTCTCAGAAATGAAGTTTTCTCAAAAATTGAAATCATCACATTCGATTTTGAATGTCAAAAACTTTTATAATTGTTTATCTATGAAAAAAAATGATTCACAAAGAATTAAATTCTATGTATTAAACTCTAAGTGTTTCATTTCAATAAATATTAACTTTTCGGGTGCACTTAAGATTATTATCTGGTCTTCAAAATGAATTAATTTCTGGCAATTATTTTATTATCATCCTAAAGAATTTTTTTACTACAGGTGTTGGACAAAATAATGGGAATACCTAAATTTTGACATCATAATCTTTGAACATATTATAAGCAATCAAAACTTGAGATATTTTAATATTTTTTGCTCTTAGTATTTTTTGTTATTTGATATGTTTATTTAAAATAAGGGTGTTTGTACAGCAATTTAAAATCAGTGATTATAACCTTATAAAAATGACAGACCTCTCAGACTTAAAAAGAGGCCCAGGCCAAATTGTTGGCGCTCATATGGCAACCGCTAGTGTATCAGAAATTGCCCGAATGCTTGGCGTTTCAATTGGTACTTTTGTAGCGCTAGCCTTATAAGCCAGATAACATCTACGATACCGATGTCGACTTTTGTATTATGGCCATGTTACTCGGTTACAGGTCCTAGTGTCGCGGGTTCGTATCGCAACCTTCAATCGGTACTTTGGTGACCTTGACAACGCAACCTTTCGCAATAGTCGTGGCGCCATCTACCCCCTAGAAAAATCGCCAGACTCACTTGATGCAAGCAAGCAAAATAAAACCGTCAAACTCACTTGACGCAAGCAAGCAAAAGCAAAGCTCCACTTCACGTAAGCAAACAAAACAAAGTCGTCTGACTCACTTGACGCAAACAAGCAGCAACTCGCCATAATGCTTGGCGCTATCAAAATCGTTCCTTTCTCCGCCGACTCACTGGTGGGGGAGTACTGTAGCGCTAGCCTTATAAGCCAGATAACATCTACGATACCGAAGTCAACTTTTCTATTATGCCCATGTTACTCGGCTACTGGTCCTAGCGTCGCGGGTTCGTATAGCGACCTTCAATCGGTACACTGTCTCAAAAGCAATGATTGCATTTGGAAGAGAAGGAAAAACGTCCTCAACAAAGCACAGATACGGCTAAAAATCGGAGTTGTCTGCGAAAGGATGTCGGGCTCTAAATTGAATTGTTAGAAAGGATAAAAAAACACGACTCCTAAAATTACTGCAGAGTTCAATGAACACTTACAGAACCCAGTTTCCACGAAAACTGCCCGTCCCGAGTTCCAGAAATCTGTATTCTACGGAAGATCTACGATTAGAAAACCTTTGTTTTCAAAGATAAATGTTTCAAAGCATTTAGAGTGGTGTAGAAGCCTCTAGAATCAATCCCTCGAGCAGTGAAAAAATTTGATTTTCTATGATGGATCATCGTTTACTCTATTTTCGACCTCCGGCGGACTGTATCCTTGGAGACAGCCGAAAGAAGCATTTCATCGAGACTGCCTTCTCTCAACTGTAAAACATGGCGAGATTTTTGTGATGATCCAGGATGCTATTTCTTGGAAATCCGCCTGGTCAATGATTTTCCTTCAAGAAAGAATTAATAGCCATGAATATTTAGAAATTTGAGATTTGGGGGGGGCAAGTTTAACCTACAGTTCAAAAATTGTTTCTAGAGGGGATCACCATCTTTCATGATAATAAAGTACCAAATCATAATTAGAATTGTTAAAGAATGGCACGAGGAACATTCTAATGAAGACCGGGACGGCCTGGTTGGTAGAGCGTTGGACTCCCTCTTTAGGTTACGGGTTCGAAGCTCAGCGACCAAAAGATTCCCCGAGTGTATGGTGGCTGGCGCTCGTTAAATCTGTTCGTGCTCGCAAAGTTCTCCATGTCGAGAGTAATACTACTGGGTCAGAGATGGTCGTTATCTGTTCCAGGTCTAAATTACGATCTGAGATGAATGAATGAAGTCCGCCCCCTAAAAAGGGTTGTGACGTGTGAGTAGCTAAGTCGTACTCTTGGGCCTAGATGGCGCTACTTGTGAAACGAAGAGAACGTGTGAACGAAGCATTTCTTAGGCTTAAAATCTGCTGATCGTATCAGCGGCTGCTTGCCCACGGCAAGTGCCATTAGTCACAACACAACAACAACAACTCTCTAATGAAGTTGAGTCTCTCATCTGGCCACCACAATCCCCAGATTTCAATAATATTGAGCATTTATGATCGATTTAAGAGATTCAAGTAAGATGTCGATTTCTGCCGCCATCGTCTCTAAAAAAAATTAGAAGGTATTTCAATTGAAGAATGGTCTAAAATTCCTTTGGAAACAATTCAAAATGTATATGAATCAATACCTCGAAGAATTGAGGCTATAATTGCCGCAAAAGCTGGAACTACACCATATTATAATATATTTTGTTGATTTTTCAAATTGTTTCCATTATTTTGTCCAACCCCTTGTATATCTGTTGGACATCGAAAGTGGCGAATTTTTTGGCGTATTTTTGGTCAATTTATGCGATTTTGTCATGCTTGACGAAAAACTGGTTAAATGTTAAGTCTTACCTTCTGGATATTCTTTAAAACTTTCCAGATTTAATTTTTCTTGTGACCATTACAATCCTTCCTCTTAAGATACAAAAAAAGTAAAAGAAAAAAAGTTATCAAGCATTGGAAAATTTGTATTTTTGAGGTAAAACAAATTTATTTTTAAAAAAACGACCTTTAACTAATATAAAACTGATAAATTTACAGTATTAATGCCACTATTTATTTTGTAGTATCTTTGAATACTTGCGTAACATAATGAAGTGTATGGCGGAATGTGTGTGGATTGCGCTAGGCCCGAACTCCGAATCTAAAGGTTGGTAACCGAGTAACATACCGATCAAGCAAAAGGGACCCTTGAGCTCGAAGGATATTATCTGGCTTATAAAACATTCACCACATACTCTCCCACCAGTGAGTCGGTGGATAGACGAACGATACATATGAGATGTTTTTGTTGATGATGTTAACAACTATTATGCAAAGCGCTTCTCGGTCTTTGAGTCGCAGATAGAGGGCGCGACGACAGTTGAACGAAGCTACATGCGAAGGTTGCGTTTATCCTGGTCGGTCGCTGGGTTACCATTGTCGGTGTGTGTGGATTGCGCTAGGCCCGAACTCTAAATATAAAGGTTGGTAGCCGCGTAACATACCGATCAAGCAAAAGGGACCCTTCAGCTCGAAGGATATTATCTGGCTTAATAGCATTCACCACAAGAACATTAAAATCCCCCCCCCACGTCTCATCCCATGTATCAATGAGCCCAAACGTATCTCTCCCTCGATGGCCCCAAAGATTTTTGCACAGAGCATAGACACCCTTTTTTCTATTTTACTCACACACTTTAAAACCAATGTATTCATATTATATGAAATTATAATCAGTTTTTAAATAAATGTTATTGCATTTAATTGATAAAAGATTTGAAATTCGGTGTAATTGGGACCAAAGTATTTCTCTTCATATCTCTATTGAGAAAAAAATGACGGTCTTAAGAAAATTAGATCTTAATATGTATTAAAGATCACTAGGAAATGAATAAATCATGAAAAACTGCAATGGAATCTTGTTTAAAAAGAATTTAATTCATTACTGAATCATATTTGTAGTGCCAGACACTCGTTATGATAAATAATATTCTTCCATAAAGCATCTGTAAAATTGGTTAGTGTGCTTCATTCCAAAAAATTATTAAATTTATTATTCATATACTTATGGAATATTATTTTTATTAGTCATTCATTTAATTTATTTGCTTTAAATCATATCATTTGTTATAAAAATTGAAATATTCGCTAAGCAAATTATGATTTCAAATATTTTGGATTGTTGCTTGTTTGCTGAAATTATATTCAGCTATTTGATTTATAATTTTATATATTTTTTCCTCATTGAAAGTTAGGGAATTAAATCATTTAATGTATTATCATAAATTAAGAATAACCATTACTAAATCTCAGTCTAGGGTTTTAGTAATGATTATAAAGTACAAACAATAAAGTGTTAAAATTACCAAAAGTTTGAGTAAATACTCAAAACTTCAGAAATGTAATAACATCTTGATAATACTGTTGCTGAATTATTATTATTATTTTGAGATTAAAAAAAATATTTATGCAAAAAAGTTCTCTAAACATTGTTTTAACTTTATTTTTTCTAGGTGTTTCTGAAGTCAATCCAGAAATTTTTGCACAACGAGATTTAATAACTGGTTATAACTGTACATTTTGCAACTATTCATCTGGGATTCGAGCTAATGTAAAAAAGCATATTAGAACTCATACTGGAGAGCGTCCTTATTCTTGTACTGTATGCCAAAAAAGATTTTCATCAAAAGCTAATCTCAATGTTCATTTTAGACTTCATACTGGAGCTCTTCCTTATGGATGTCCCCACTGTGGGAAAAGATTTAATGAAAAAAGGAGCATGCTGCTCCATCTGTTAAATCATAAAAAATAATTTTATAGTAATTGACAGTTAAGAATATGGAAAATTATGTATAATCAAATATTTTTATTGAATTTATTTGTTATTGTGTTCATGCATACTTAAATTTGTAATTAAATTTTGCATGAAATTTCTTTTAGTTCATGAAACATTAATTCAATTGGCTTTAGAATGATTGTTTTATGGTGAATTATATACTTATAGAATATTTCTATGTACATTAATTCAGATATTGTAAGTAAATATTTTTTAAAGCCATTAATTCAGATTTTTACTGCTGTACGATAGATTCAATAAAACTAAAGAAATGTGAATTTATTATGGGATATTATTATTTTTTTTTCTTTAAAGTTTTATTGCATGGTACAACTTTTATAGAAACACAAATAAAAAAAAATCTTTAGCTATCTTATAAAACTACTCCATCATTTTATCATTTCTGCATTATAATGATAACAACATTAAAATGAAAAAATATTTGACAGTGTATTAAGGAGATTTAAATATCATAATCCCTTTTTAGAAAGTAAAACTAAATATTTCAGTTTACAATCTTATTTTTTACAATATACTGTTTATTTTATATTCTATACTATGTTTTGTATTCTTGGTAATCAGTTATGAACTTTCGTTGCAAGTTTTGCATCTGAAATTAAATATTTTATATGTATTTTTTACAATCTACTGCTTATTTTATATTCTATATTATGTTTTGTATTCTTGGTTATGAATCAGTTATGAACTTTCGTTGCAAGTTTTGCATCTGAAATTAATTTTTTTTTTTATGTATGTTATAACGTGCATTGGCATCTACTTGAAAATAAGTTTTAAAAAAATTCTCTATTATTTACTACTTGTTATGAAAAATATTTACATTGAAGTCAATATATTATATGCTGAATTTTACCTTATTGCTTTCTATTACCTTAAAGATTCTGTATTGCTTGAATATCACTTGCATTCTATTTAATGAAATATATATTTAAAGAAAATTCTTTTAATTAAAAAAAATTACACTTTAGTTATTTCAGTCTTTTTTTAAAAAAATACTTTTGATAATACTGATCATTTATTTATGGCTCAATTGTGGATTTAAAATGTATCTGAATTTAATACTTTCTCTTTTCACCTATGATCCATTATTAAGACAATGCAAAATTTGCTGAAAAATATTAATTTTATACTTCCTTGTAGTATTATATTAAGGCATTGTTTTGTTTTTGCAGATTCCATAAACAATTCATCTAATCTCATCCTTCAAGAAAATAATTATATTCAGATTTCTAAAATCAGCTTTCCATACATTTGTCATGTTTGCAATAAATCATTCAGTACAAAAGGAAATAGAAATCTGCACATGAAAATTCATAGTGGAGAGCGTCCATTTGAGTGCTCTATTTGTAAAAGGAGATTCAACAGAAAATACTCTATGCAAAAGCATTTAGAAACTCATCAACATTTGATTTGAAGCATTATTTTGTGATATGTATTATTTTTTATTGATTTTTTAATTGAATATCTGACATCCTGTACATCTTTTTTTATTTGTTTTTAATTTAAGTTTTAAATCATTGAAACCTTTATGCTGTTCCTTGAAAATACTAAAACTGAGCTTTTACGCTATCTATTTATTTTGTAAATCTATAGGTAAATTCTTGTGATATTCTTCTGCATGTTGCTGTTGATTCCAATATTCAGGTGTTGCATGTGATACCTTTCATTGCTTAATATGTATGACTGTAATATATAAGAATATGTTTCTTTCTAATGGTATATAAAACAAAATTTAATCACGCTATTGTTTTATAGAAAGAAATAGATATAAACATTATTTCACTTACCACTGAAAACTTCTTTTAAATATTATTGATTTTAAATTTTAAAAAAATTTTAGGCCATATACTAAATATGTATGAAAAGTTTTTATTCCTTTTGGTTATAATTCATTTTCTTTTCATTCATAGTTTTGTTTCTAATAATTTTAATAGTATTTATATTCATGTATTTAATTAATATATTTGACGTTATGTGTTTGAAATAAATAATGCATTTGCGTTTCTGTGAACTCAGTATCAAATTGTTGTGATTTTTATACACTTTAATTGCAATATTATCTGAAATATCTCTAGAAACTATAAATAACAAAATTTAATTCACTCATTATCAAAAATTTGAATTTTAAATCTTATATATCACTCTTAACTCATAAAATTTTATATCCAAATCTCTTTTAATAATTCACATTCACAATTCTTTTAATAGTTATTCAGAATCAAGAATATATGTAAACATTTTATGATACTAAAAAATAACTGACTATATCCTAAAATGTTTTAGAAACTCAAGGAAGCTCTAACTATAATCTAAAATGTACTAAAATATGGAATATTCTCATATTTTCAATATTTTATAATGGTAAATTACTTATGCATCCAAAGTGATTGTAAGAGACTTGCCATAAATTTGCAATATTTTTGTTAAATTAATAAATAATTGGTGAAAATTTTATTGAAATTGGTCCTTTGATATAAAAGAAAGTTTGAAGCAGTCATTTTTT
>JAOUZG010039351.1:0-16505 GCA_026289955.1 Argiope argentata
TATATATATATTATTTTATCAATGTTTGTTTAGTGAAATGGTTCAATTTGTTTGTTTTAAAATAAAATACACGATTTTGCGGTATGAATTTTTGATAAAATTTGTTTTATTAGTTTACTTATTTTTGAAATGTATATCAAATGTATTAATTTGAATTTTTATGATTTTTTTTTCAATTTGTTTTGAGTTTAAGAATATTTGTAAAAGTTTTGGTCATATTATTTTTTCGTAACGATAACAAACAAATGATAAGAATTTGCAACAAAGCATTATCATATTTAACGAAGGTTTTTTAAACATTATCAAAATAATATAATTTTAATTATTAAAAATTGCGATGAAATGGTTTATTTAAATGAAAAATCAATCACTTTAAGAAAAGAAGATTTAATGCAAAAAAATTTCAAAAATTAACAGTTTTTTTTAAAAATAAATTAAAATTTTCTCATGATTTTTTTTCTTGGAAACATATGATAGATAATAATTCTTTTAAAAACAAATAATAAATTTTTTCTATTTCATATAGTGTTCATGTCAGTAACCTGTGATAACCACTTTTCGGTGATTCTATCTTACAAAGGGGTAAAATCCAGAAGGGTGAGTGTATTTCTGAAATTTTTCATCATTCATTGACCTTGATTTCCGCCAAGATACTTTTTCGTTTAATTTTTTCCGCATGTGTACTATATGAGTGTGATGTCGTTTCTGACAATTTATTTATTAACAAATTTATTTATTTTATTTTCGCGAGTAATTCTTTTTTACCTTATTTCTAGATACATCTCCTCCTTTCACCTCAATTTTGTCGAAATAAACCCATCCTAACGCATGCGCAAAAACACTTCAGTTTTAGATACCCGTTGATATCTAAAAATTATGCTAAAATTTTCTAACTATATTCTAAGAATAAAAATATGACCTACGCGATCGTTGAATCCACGCATAATTCAACAGCGATTAATAAATGCAATAATAAAGTCAATTTATTCCGCATCATAATCACGTGACGAAAGCAACTGCATATGCCATTCAACAGATTACGCAAGGAAAGCAAACAGGAATGTAAGCTGCAAAGCCGCTTTTTTCCTCTTGCGAGATTCATGACGAAATTCAAAGTTAAAATTTGATTTGTATCTCATCATTCCTAGATTGAGTGCAATAAATATTCATTTGTTTAATATTACTGAAATTCAAAAATATATTTATGGCAAAGTTGCAACAAGAATTACGACCCTCTAACAAGGGCACGATGTTGAAAATTCATTTCGGTACGAGATTTGGTAACACATTAATATAGATTTAGAATGTCCACACGCGAAAATATTAAAATCGCAATAACCAGTCCATTTCGAGAAAATAGCCCTCACAATTTGTATATAGCTTATATACTAAAATAATAATAAATGATGTCTAATTTCAAGTTATCATGTGAGAACATTATTAATTTTTGTCTCTTAATTAATTTAAATCATTAAACGGTATTTATTAATTTAAATCATCAACCAATTAAAACCGGTTTGAAGCAATCACGGGACTCCTCTCTCTCTCTCTCTCTCTCTCTCTCTCTCTCTCTCTCTCTCTATATATATATATATATATATATATATATACATATATATATATATATATATTGTTACATTATGAAATTAAATAATATATATAAATGATAATCTTTTAAAACTTCATTTTCGATTTTTCTAGCAGACAAACAGTTTTGGACCTCGATCAATTTTGAGATGGAAAAAAACAACACCCCCAGCGTTTTTCTAAATATCGACACATGCGTAATTAGGTAGCCTCGTGATTGTTTTGTTTCAAACCAGTTTAATGATTTAAAATAATTTAGACAATTCATAAAAATACAGAGAATAAATAATTTGAAAATCAAATTTGTAACTTTAATTAGCGACAAATCACCAAATGTGACAACCTTCTGAATTTTTTTATTCTAATAATCCTAAAAGCGAAAATTTGATGTTTCAAAAGCGATGAATCGCAAATTTGTCACCTAGAAATTTTGTGGTTTCCAAAACTACAAACCAAAATCATACCATGTTCTCACATGTTAATAATGTGTCGTCGTTTGCTGAGGCGTGAATAGTATAAATTAAAAAATTAAATTAATAATTAATTAAAAATTATTATTAATTAATTAAATTTTAAAAAAATGCGTTCATATCTCGTTTCTTTTTTTAATTATAATTCAGGTATTAAGAGAAAAAACATTTATTTTTCCATATAAAAGTTCTTTTTTTTAGGTTATACCACGGGGGGGGGGGGCTCTGGTTTAGAAGTGATCAGTCTCTGATTCAGGCTTAAATTCCTCTATGATAATGAATGAATGAATTCCACCCCGTAAAATGGGTAATGACGCATGAGTAGCGTACTCCTGGTTCTAGATGACAGTACTTAAACAAGAGACACTCTCTTGGCTTAAAAAGGCCGAAGAATTTGTCAATGAGTTTGTCTATGACAAGTGACTTAAGAAACAACAACATGAATGATGAAAAAGACTACAAGAATAAAATCATCAAAAACAATACCTTTATTTTAAACTTTTCAACAAATAGGTTTTTGTAATGAATTTTTTTTGATCATATACATATAAAAATAGCTAATGATCCTCATTGATAACTTGCTCTAAATAAAAATATACATTTTATAATTAAACATGAGACACGGGTGTCAGACATATAATATACTGTACATGAAATAACATTTTTATCCAGTATTAAGGGCATAAGAGGTGTATAAACAACTCTCTCGAATAATATAAAAATAGCCCCAAAATTATAATTTTTTTTCTAGAAAGACTAAATTATTAATACTGAAAAGTCCTCTGGATTTCTACGTTCAGTAATGTTTTTCTTGTACTCACATTTGAGAAGTCATAAAATCTTAATTTTCACATTTAGATGGAATGTCGTGTACAACAACAGTCACTGAGTAAAAGTATAAACATACTTCTGTGAGTATTTTTGATATAAATTTATAATTTAAAATAATGTATCTCATAAATCATTGTAAAAGTATATTAAAATAGTATTTTTTTTCTCAAAAATATTTACAAAAATGTATACTTAAAGTTTGATTCATGCTCAACTTTTTTTGTTAATTGTACTTACAACTGGTAAATTTTTATCCCTAAGTGTTTGATAGATAATACTGAGTATTCACAAATATATTTCATAAATCAGATATTATTTAAATTTTTAATAAATTTTTTGCATTGTTTTTTATTCTTTTTATATGGAATGGAAACAGTCAAATGTCTTATTCACAATTCTGTTATGAAGTGAGATTAATTAAAGTAAAAATAATTCCACATCCTTCGTGAAATGACTAAATTACAATGCAAGAATATTTGTTCCTAAAAGCAAAATCATACATATCTGAAAACACGAAATACATCACTTGAGTTTACATAAAAGTTGGTGTTTATCACAGGGAAACTTGTATTGTTTATAATAAACAATAAGAATGATGAAGAAATTTATACTTTTATTTTAAAACATCAAGAATGATTTATCTTTCACAAAATACAGAATTAAGCTTCCAAGAAAAAAAAATTCAACACATTTCTGTGAATACTAAAGTTTTTAAATTCATCATCTTGGCGATCAATCATTTTTTTTTTTCATGATGTAATGAATAACAATAATCTATTTATTGAATACGACTTCTCGAAAAATGCCTTTTGATTTCCGCTCAAAAAAACTCATCAGAATTGCACATTGTCACTATAAATCTCATTGAGAAGCACAACTTGAAAAATGAAATCATTTACACAATGTAAATTTGGAAGGAAATAAATGAAGCAGTCATTTGGACACCAAAAGGTGTTTTATTCCCCAACACAAATACTTCTGGCATTCTGAAATGCATTCCCGCTATTATGATAGTCATTTTTTTTGGAATATTTAATACTATTTCTAGTTAATGCATTTTAATCTTATAGTCTTGTCTTCCTCTTTTTACGTCATATTTATGTAAAAATAATTCTAGAAAAATATTCATTTTTATAAAAATAAATGACGAAAGTAATAAATGCCTTTGGAGTTTTGTACAGCCCTAAATGAAGCAGGCGACGAGCACAGTGAAAATCGAAATGAAGGCTGCATGTTTGGCGACATTAACTAATAATGGATCTCAAAGCTGCGAAGGCTTCGCTCATGGTATCGCCTTCTTCTTCGCATCCCAGAGTGAGTTTGTTATGGCCATCTGTTAAAGTACTGCCATACATAGGTTTGGAAAAGTCCTGAAACTGGCCTCCTAAGCGTGTGTCATCAGGATTCCTTTGTGATTGCTGAAGCCGTGATCGAAGCGAAATGGGAGATGCTGATGGCAAGTTAGGAGAGTCGGTGGGACCAGTGTTGGAGGTTGGGAATGACGATGAGCCTGTGAGATAGCGGTCAAGTTCCTTACCATCGATATCACCAAATATATCCGAGACAAAATTTGAATCAGGTGGGCTTATGGTACTGTAGCCGGAAGACAATGCGTTTCCACTCGCAACACTTTTAACAAAAGAGAATGCATTGGCTTGATCACTGCAGGTGCTCTTTGGGTACATATCCTGAGAAGAGTAAGCACAACCGAAATTGGAGGAGGTGGGTACTATGTTAGTGTAGGACGGGGCTGATCCATACGAAGGCATGAAATTAAATTGCTGGCCAGGATCTGAATTACCATCTTCAACCTCTATTTTGATTTGTTGCGACGGAAATAATCCCGTAGATCCATTATCACCGGCACAGTTATTGTAAGTGCTCAAATGCCTGTATGTTGGTGACCGACTCAAAGCACTATACAGGTGGCTAGTCGTTGGGAAGGGACTATTTCTGTCGGACACAGGGGTGGATGGACTGTTAAGAGGGGACATGGAAGACGAAGAATGATAAAAATCACGTCGCTGACCATCAAAAGTCGACTGGGTATCAATCATCTGAGAACCAGATTCAGAAAATGTGTAGATGGGATTACCGGATGCCGCAGATAAAGCTTGCAAAGTGGACGTTGCCAATCTCATTGGAAGACGATAGGGTGGACGAATGTCTTTTAAGTAATTGGATGTACCACCGAACTGAGATATAAGTTGTATGAGAGTGTTATTTGAGCCTCTTGTCGTGTTCCCCTCTCTCCTCTGCATCTGAAGTCGATTACAAGCTTCCTGTTCGTTCTGAGGGGGTGACATGTCTGGTGTGGGAAGCCCTCGGGTACCACCTTCTACTCTCTGACTAACACTCTTGTCTTGGCCGTACTCAAATCCCAGTCCCAAGTCTTTTTTAGGAAATTTAGCTCCAAGGGAAACATCATTGTCAGGACTTCCATTTGGAGAGCAATCAGGAGTTTGTACCCCGTAATAGTCACAATTCAATTGCTGGGGGTGGAAACCACCTCTATTAAGGTTACTACTGTTGCATACAGACTGCTGAGGAGTATACGACATAGGTGAAGGTGCGTCGTAAGTAGAGTTGTATCCATTGGGGTACATTGAATGGGGTGAAGTTGACATGGATCCTCCAGTTGCTTGAGTAATAGGAGGCGTTGGAGCACCCTTTGGTGCAGAATTATTCCCTCTTTTCGTGCTTTTTCGCCTGCGGGGTCTATACTTGTAATGCGGATAATCCTTTTGGTGTTGCTGTCGCAAACGTTCAGCTTCTTGAACATATGGTTGCCTCTCTACGGGTGTTAATGCTCTCCATCTTTTACCTAAAAATATTAAAAGAAAAAAATTACAACAGGAAAGGAATGAAAATATACAATTTTAAACGTACAAAATATAAAGAGTTATGAAAATGAGGTTAAATATTAAAGTTTTATAAGAGAACCTTCAGAAACCCGTTTAAAAGTATCTGAATTAAGTACACATTCCTTTAACTGACAGGTAAGTCAAAATCTGTCTATTTGTTAGTTCTAATTTTAGATACCAGTTAGATTAACGACTTGTTAATTCTTTTGAATAGAATAATTAGATAAAAACGAATAATCATGTCATTATATATCAGCTCTAATTTCATGATTATATGTATTTATAAATTGAATGTTCAAGATAAAAACTAGCAACCCATTTTAATCACGTATCTAAAAAACGCAAATTTCCAGCGACCTTGCGCGGTTAATTATTTATTTCTTTTTCTTATATTCCATTCTTTTAAACTATGCTATCGCAAAATATTCGACTTAATCCTCTAAACAGCTGAATTAATAGATTAACTCGCATACATGGGATACATTTAAGTATTTTAAATCGGTTAATTATGAAAAAGAATGCGAATTTTGTTTCGTTCTCGCATGAGTTTACATTAATTCAGTTAGTAATTGAAAAAATGAAAATGAAATTTCCATATTTAGACATTAATTTAAAATATAGAACGTGCCTAGGATTTAAAAAAAATGAAAATGCACTTCCTTCGACTTTTTAGCGGGAGAATTTTTTGAAAGTAATTTTTTTTACAAAGAGAAGATAAGTAATTTGGAACAATAGTTTATTTCTGCTGACCACTTTGATTCAAAATAAGGCTTGTGATCACATTGATATTGGTGGGAAGATAACATGATAAATTTCATTCATCTGGCTTGTTGTTCGTTTTATTCATCTGGTTTTAACTATGAGTTATTGTTTACGCATGCGCGAGAACAACCAGGTATACAGATTTTGTCCGCAATTTTGTGAATTTTCATAAATTTGCTTTCATGATTAAATATCAAATTTTATTTATTCTTAGCATGATCCCATACATAAAGGGAGACTTAATTGCATAAATAATTTTTCCCCATTCAAATCGCAACCGTATTAAGCGTATCCGAGATCTTGGGAACATTTCCCATTCTTAATGGGGGATGGCACTTTTTCTACACCCCTCTTCATTCATCAAATAATTTTTGTTGATCTTATCTAATGTTTTAAGTAACGAATTCTGATAATCTAAAAGAAGCATTTGATAAGAGGGTTCTTTGAGAGTATTTATTTCAATATTTCTTATACAAAAAATTTTAATTAAAACTTTAAACAATTTTAAATAAAATACAAAAAAAAATCTTCTCAGTAAAACTTAAATACTATTTAATTATATAATCGGTTATTTTTCAAAACATATTTTCTGTAATTTTTTAACAACGTAATAGAAAAATTGTAAAAAAGGTTTAATTAGAAATATTAGAATTACATTTTAGCTTTTATTGTCTGAATTTGAATCCATTCGAGTATATATTTTAAATAAATAAAATTAAATTATAAAATAAATATAATTTGAAACTGATTCAAAAGAATGTATTTAAATGTCGGGCCCCTCTAACACTACAAGGCCTGCACCAAATTGTCAACTTAATAATTTAGCACCAATTCAAAAGCAAACATTCAAAAAATATGATAAATTATTTCTTTTTTAGGATTGCAATAGTTTTTCTCTTCATACTTACACAGCAAAACATAAATCAATTATAACTTTAAAAATGCTATTTATATGAACTTGTATAAAGCGCACACACAAAAAAAGTGAAAAATGCACACCCCGGATTTGATATACATTTTTAATAAATAAAAAATAAATTTTCACAACTTCATGGAGATTTCTACAAATTAAAGAAAAGATTTAAAGCTTATCAGTAAAGCTGCAGAAAAGAATTTATCTCGATATATTCTCCTCATTTCCTTAAATATTTTGTGCAATTAAAATTTAAATTAAATCACTAATAAATAGGTAAGAAATTAATTATTCATCTTGCATACTTTTCGCCGGCAAAGTTTCTTAAATCATGTGAGAAACATACTGGAATAATAAATAAAGCAAATCTTTCAAAAATAGGCAAAGAAAAAAAACACTTTAAAAATTATACATTTTAGTAAATACTATATTTATTATATTAGTATTTTTTCTGTTTAAAAACTAACTTTGAAATGAACTCCTACTACATAAAAATGTAGAAATTAAATATTTCGACGAAACCAACAATTTTTTTAGGAATGTTATCCCAAGCAAATACACTACAGTGAATATAAGATCGAATTCAAATATTTTGAAAAGATTTTTTCTGAAATTAACTTAATATACTAAACCTAAGAGTAAAATTTCACTCAATTTTTGATCTTGAAAAAGTTTACTAAATTTCCGAGCTGGTCTTATAGAAACTTCATCATTTAAAATTTATGGTAGGAAAGCCAACACTTTAAATTTTATCTTTCCGTCATATCAAGGATATTATCTTTTCTCTCTCCACTCATGTTTTATACTATAATTTTACACTCGTATCTTCAAAACTATATCTGAAAACAAAGAAGGTGATTTCATTTTATCTTTTGTCTCTCTGGAAGAAGGGAAAATGCAGTTTGATATATTACAAGACCGTGGATGGCTGAAGCATTTATCACTGAATCATTGGGAAAAGTGGTCACCAATCGAATGACCTCGACTCGGCATCTTGCAAAGTGTTTAAAGAGTCACTTCATTTCCGCCCACAACAAAACTCATTCTTCTTTCCCATTTCACACCACATTCGCAGCAACAATGCCCACTGCCACATTGTGGGGGCACCTGAGCAACTTATTATCCCTCGGTTCCATCAGGTGTTTACACCTGAGCCGAACGGTCACTTAGGGAAGCGCAACCCAAATCTCGATCATCTTCGACGGGGACCTCATTTTTTATTCCAAAGGTCTCTAACGCGTTGCGACCTTTGGCATCACTTCCCGGGGCCCCAGTCACGACTTGGGTGGGGCCGAAGCGTGCGTTTTCACCCACCTTGCTCGTTTTCTTCAGACCACCCCGTTCCCTTTCATCACCAACCACCGACATAGGGGCACGTATCAAAATCTAAGGAGAATTTTCGAATGGCTAAAAACAAATTTATCAATAATTTCGCACGATTGTGATAAAATAATTCATTAAATTTTAAAATATATATATAGGATTGCATTTGAAGGTGAAGAATCGAACAATTAATTTCGTTTGAAAACATTAATAACCAAGAGAAATTTCTTAAGAAAAATAATTTACCTGCATAAACTTTCCCTTATATTGTTTCAAATTAGAAATTCTTAAATGGTGGGGCACGACTCTCAAAAGAAAAATATCATAATTGTAAAAGTATTCTTAGTTCCATATTCTGTCTAGCTTGTAAACGTTTAATAAAAATAAGCTTGATTGGAAATACCGGTTAAAATCACATAAAATACATAATTAAATATAAAGTAGAATTATTTTATATTCATTTTTTATATCAAAATTTTTCTTGTTCATTTTGGTCATTTCTTAAAATACCTTAAAATTTTGATAAAGCGATAAAATTGATTTTTCCGCAGGAAAATAGGCAGATCTATTAAGGTTTACTATTGTAGTTAAATTTTTCATTGTTTAACGCAGTCAGCAGATGACGATAATGCTTAGTTTAGAACATGTTAAAATTGGCACTTTTTCCTGCCTATGAGATGATAGCACCGAAGTCAACTCCTGAACTTTTAATATAGCTTTCATGGTCCTAATAAAACAAGCATTATATTGATAGGCTACAATATGTAAATAAATTTAATTATGGTTATCAGCGTTTTTATGGATACATAGTTTCTTCTGACTACGTATGTATGTAGGGTAACTAATTTTGTTAAGATCACAGTAGTCGCTTATAGTCAGATATGGATTCTATATTCATTCTCAATAGCAAAAAACAAGTCAAACTCTAACTTGAATGAAAAATTGTTGAGATAAAGAATACCAATCTCTCTGTCTCAATATATATATGTAATGTATTATTATTTGTTGTAAGCAAAAGGTGGCTTCAAAGATACATATGACACTTTGAATTTTTAAGTTCGTTCGTTTTATTCCATCACGGGAAGCGGGCATTATTTACAAGAGCGCGGACAAGGCGCGTCCGCTCACAGTGCGGCAGAAAAGCAGAAGCTTAAAGAAGGGAGGAAAATCATTATCCCTGGCCGTAAATGCCATAATATTTTGATAGGGAAAATATGTATAACATAGTGTTTATATACAATGAGATTTCGATGCGGATTTCCAGGACATAACTTAAATAGGTAAGGGAAACATAGGGATCTTTTAAAAGAATGTGCTTGGCAGGACATTTTTCATCCTCTCACTAAGTGCGTGAGAATTAGTGGACTTTTAGCCGAGCCAGCAATTTTACACAGCTTCTTTTGAATTAATTAACTAGAAGGAGTGGAATGGATTAGGAAATAAGAGAATATTATTAGAATGAAGTTACGATGAGCTAAACTAAGATAAAGTTTTGGAAATTAATTAGTTTTTAATTTAATTTTAAAATATCATTACACACACACACACGCAAGCACAAACACATCCTGGATTTAATATATTGAATTTCTAGCTTCACATTTTGAAGAAAATAATTTATACTTTTGAATAGAGAAAAGAAATTAGTCGAGAAAAAAAATTGCTTTTCAGACAGTATAATATTGATAATTTGTACAAATATTCTTTTCTGTACGAAGTTAAAACTAATCACATGAATTTATTAGATGCTGAAAATCATCAATCCGGTAACATTCAAAATAGCAAGTCATTGATGCCAGTAATGATGATGTTTATAAGTTCACACGTTCTTTTCGACAATCGAAGACCGAATTAATCAGAAGTCTGCCTGCCAGTCTAAAGCTTTGCGTGCATTTTATCATTTCTTAAGCCTGACCTTATTTTGCAGTGATAGACTCTTCGATAATGAATAAGAGACGAGAATTTGGTACTGAAACGAAAAACAGGTTCCATTCTACTTTAATGTTGATACATATCAGCAAACTACAATATGTTTTCTTTGTTGAATAGGCTGAAGTTCCTTTGAATTTTTCGAACTTGAATTGATTTGTTTTTCAGATCTTCTAAAACGTTGATGAGTAAATATTATTAGGTAAGTCAAAGTTAGTTCCATGATTTGTTTCTTCACAGTAATAATTTTAAGTATGTCAATTCGAAATACAAAATAACTATATAAAAAAATAGTCTCAAAACACTTAAGAAATCATTACGAACTATTAACATTTAAAAGCTTATTTATTTTAAAACTACAGATATTTAAAATTTTAACTATTTTTAGCATAATTAAAAATGATATTATTCTGTGGACTTTTACCATAATAAAAAACAATGGAACAATCGACATGCAATTCAAAGATACAAAAAAGCATCTTCAATAATTTTTAAATAATGGCTAACTGAATTACTACATACTATATTAACATGCTAATAAAAACATACATGTTCTGGGCTGAAGAGTGTTAGAATGGTATTGTCATGTAAACACACACGCACGCAATAAGATTATGGGATCCTTCAAAAGGAAAATTATAGGCATGGTATAGGAAAGATAACACTTAATAAATATAAAATATTAAAAGAGCTATTAAATAGGGTATGTTGTAATTAATTAGCCTAATTAATAACACAGATTTGAGAGTTACTTCATCTTACATTACTTTAAAACTCTAGAGCAGTTTAAAACTAAAAATCAGAAACAATAAATAGATCTAGTATTAATTTTATCAGTCCAATAAAACAGGGGGAAAACCTGCTTAGATCACTTGTCTACATTCTTGCAATTAAAGACAAAACTAACGATTATATTTGTCTGATTTATAGAGATATTTATTAATCTGAGAATAACTAAAGTACGCATTACTGAACTAAAGAGAGATAAAAAAGGAATAAAAATTTATATTATAAAGTTTTTATCAAGTAGTAAATTGTGAATTTAAACGAAAAGATAAATAATGGGAGTTTAAATGTTATTTTATAATTTAAAATTACACTTCCTTGTTTTCAGTGATAAATCTGCTTTAACGGTTGAATAACACAGTTTTCGAATTTTGTTGAACTAATTTTTAGTAAAGTTTACCTTTTTGTTTTAATATTTTATGGTAAATGCAATTTATTTAAAATGTTTATATTTCATTACTTTCATAATTTAATTCATTTTAATAACAAGTCCTCTTGTATACGTTTTCACGTATCAAGAATAGGAAATAAAAAAAACGTGCTTACGCAGCGCTAATGAACGAAGTCTAAACATTATTATAAATTCAAACGTGCCAAGGAAATTACGTCTACATGCGGGTGAAATCACATTTTCAAATCGTTAATGATGTAGACTTTTGCATGCACTTCAGCATTTTTTTTTTTTTAGTTTTATTTTACATGCAAGCAACCGAAAACGTGTTCGCATAAAATGCTGGCGATTTAACGGTTGTTTCCAAAGGATAACTGTCAATACCTTTACACTTACGGAAAATGCGATACAAATCTCACAACGGACAATTACATACACTATTTGCTGTGGGGTAAAGATACGAAATACATGCTCGGAAAGAAATGGCACTACAACTATATATAAAGGCCCTCTTCGATTATAAGAGGTAATCCTGTAAAAGTAATTTTAAACATCGCATTTTAAAAATAGTTCTGTATTTTATTCTATTATTTTATTTTTATTACTTAAAAAACAACTTTATGACAATAAAGGAAAAAGGAACAGGAAAAAAGGTTTAAATATTCCATGGAAACTGAACATTTATTAGCGCTTCTTAATCACTATTTCAACATTCAAAAATTATCCACACAAAATTATTATTTACTAAATAATATAGGTTTTTTTTACTATTAAAAAAAGAAAGAATTTATAATCAAAGTATTTATTTTATACGAATGGATTAAATAAGATCATTCATTCATTATTATTATTTTTATCCATGTTGCCATTAATCGTATTGCAAACTATGAACAACAAAGGAGAAGTGATGGCATTTATTAACAGCAGATTATTCCAGGAAAAAAAAGAATAATAGATTATTCTGGAATGCATTCAGTATTACTCATCTGTAAGAGTAAAAGTGTAGTTAATTAATAAAAACAATCAAAATTTTGACAGTTTCACATATTATTTCCATCGCAATTTTTAAATAACAATTATTTAAACTCCATTCAAATGTAGAAAATTATCTTTTAAAAGATGTTAAAATGCCTCACATTTAAAAAAAAAAATCTAAATTTAATAACAGTTAGAAAACACATTCCCACCGTCACTCTTTCAGAAAAAGAAGAATAAATTATAGATTTAAAAAACATGAATAAATGTTATCACAACAAGTATTTGTTTTCTAAATCGTTATGTACTTCTGAAACGAGAAAAGAGGCAGATTTCCAGCTAGGCAAAATAGGCAGCTGCCTATGAACAAAAACAAGTTCATTAAAATTGTATTTTTCTAAATGTAAAATGTATGAGTTTGTAAAAATTATAGATTGCTTGGAATATAAAATATTCGATACTATTACATTATTTCAATTATAATTGGCCAGATTTCTTTATGTTTCCTTCATTTTGTTATGAGAATATTTAAAAAATCGAAGAATTGCTTTAATAATATTATATACAAACAGGAATCCTCTGCAATTTGTTGTCATAATAAGTAAATAAAAACAAATATCTACTTGCAAATAAAAAAATGATTAACCTAAAATCAATAATAAGTTAATAATGGTGTAAAATATGAGGAATCTTATATAGACCACTTAATTAAAATAAAGGATCTCGTACTGTGTATTATCTTGGGGTGCAAATTACCAAAATAGCGACTAAGTGAAAATATTTATAAACGTTTATCATTGTATTCATATTAATATAGATATATATAGATATTAAGGAAATTTATCAGCAATTAACATATAATTTGCAATAAATATATCAATAGAAATAATAAATCAGAAACTACAGTAGAATAATACATAAATTTAAAGGAATTTACTTCATTATCGCTATTAGATAACAATTATATTTGATGTGCATTCGTTATAGCCTAAAACAAACTGCAAATTTAATTAAAATTTCCATTCAGCAGTCATTTTCAAAGGAATTGTTTTAATTTCATTAGATATTAAAAATGGGACCAATATATCTAAAACCTTTCTAAATCAGACTTCTTGGAATTTCATTTTCTCTTATGTGTCTCATTTTTCCAACTTTGAAGAATTAAAAATTATGACAGACCACTTGGGTCATGATGTAAAGGCGACACGCGCCAAACAAAACCACGTGACGCACTTCCAGCCAATGATGAATTATGATTTCCCCCTTTTCACATTTAATAAGGAAATTCCTCGTAGATGGAAAGTGACGCATGCGCCCTATCAGCGAAAGGAGTAGCAGCTGTCGAGCAAATGGATTGTTTTGGCGTATTGGAACAACATGTCGCGAATTAATCACGATGCCGCTGAAAGAAAGATGTTGCTTTCGAAAATAGCCATATTTATTGAGCTACACTGGAAGGAGACTTTCAACATAACTCTTCGAGCGTTATTATTGACGTAATCATTGATTCAACAGATAAAATAATTTTTTCACGCTCGTTTCATCATTATATTACATTTGAATACTTTATCTAGCAGTAATTAAACTTACAGATTGTAATTATTTGAATTTCAAGATGAAATTCTTTATATAACATTTAAACAATTTTTTGAACCATTAATCCATACATTTTTTTCTATGTATAATGAATTGGCTAATATGTTTAAAGGCTTATTAAAAACCTTGTTTAAAAAAAATGAGGCAAATAAAAATAACAATTTGATTTTACACTCTGTAATAAGATAACTAAGGTTAATAGTTTTTTTTTTTAAATTCAATATTCATTTCTTAAAAGCAATTTTAATTTCAAGTGAATATTATTTGTAATTTAAATGAAAATTATAGCAAACAGTGATTTCTTGAAAATAGAATTTTATACAAGAAAAATATACGATGCATTTTCTTATTAATTGTGGTTTCGAATATTTTTTTTATTTTTAATTTCCCATTCAAAAAAGTTATATAAGAATTCAAATTTCTTCTTAGAAACTTAATAAGAAAATTCTTACATAAATAAGATTTTACGATAGGACTATGAATAGCGCAACAATGCATGTATCCTTTCAATATTCCATTTATGCATTACAAGATATGTGTAAGACACTAAATTTTTTTAAAGAACTTGAAAAAACAAATATTATCCTCCTGACTTCATTTTTTAATTGGAAAATATTTTATTGAGATTTATTTTTAATTACCTTGAGTTAATGCACACTTGGGTTTTAACTAATCCTTACAGAACATACATGAAAATTGAGAACAAATTGTTACACCACAATATTTGAATTCTAAACACTGCATGTATAATAATAGATTATATCAAAAATTCCAATATATTAGTCATTCTCAATTTGTTAAGCACGCATACAAGATAAGAAGATGTTTGTTTAACAAAATAAGAAGTATGGAATAGATATTGGCATACATAAACATTTATAAATAAGACTAAAGGTATTTTTATGTTAATTACTTCAAATTCCTTTACTCAATGGAAGGAATTAAAATCCAATTTAAAAATGTACAAGCTGAATGCAATTAAATGAATATTAAAAAAACTATTCTCTAAATTTGGAACCTGTAATACACAATTCAAAATCCAAACTTCAATATGAGGATGGTCCCTTAGTCCATTCGAGCCCTGAACACGGGGAACCTGCCTTCATGTGTCGCTTAATCAATCCCCATTTATACCCTTTTTTACCTACAGCTTCGCACCCTAACTGTGACCATTAATCACGGACTCGTTCTTCTCGCAAAAAGCATTCGATTCTACTGAACTCACCCTATTCCACTCGATTTCTCTTAATCAAAGCTGACACATCGTCACATTAGCCACTTAATTTATGGTAAAGTAACTGGAAAGGAAGTCCTTTTTTATATTTTGATTGAGGGTTAATTGGCCAGTACTGGTCTGTTCAGGTGTAGTTGCTTCCGCAAGTTGTATAATGTAGTCAGCTCCAGTGGAGAGTCCTTTATTAGTCATTACAGCTCTGCAGCAATCTACTTTTTAGAACTCCTGGCGACAAATGGAGGGGTGCAACGGCAACAAATGTGAAAAATTTGTAATTAATTGACAAACAAACACGTATAAGATGTTTTTATAGCGAATAAAAAAATCTTAAATTTATAAGAAAGATACAATGCAATACAAGTTGAAAATTGAATTTTAGAAACTTAAGAAGTATGGTTCATCAATAATATCAAATGTTTTTTATTCAAAAATTTCACTTATAATTGGATTTAAATTTTTAAAACCAATTATACCTCACTGACAGGATTTCTGCATCGTTTTGAATCATATTATTAATTTTTTTAACCTTTAGATTTTCAAGCACACATTTCAAGCACTTGTTTTCTCTTATAAAAGGATACAAGTGCGAAAAATGATTTATCTGGAAGCAATAAAAGTATTTAAAGATTTCCGCAATTTAATTATCGCCATTTTATATCCTGCAATGTCAGCAAAACTCTCAGATATGCTGACAGAACGCGTTTCCTCACTCTCATTAAAAATTGTTTTTTTATAGCTGTGTTATTCTTTTATTCCACCCCTAATAATTGTTTTGCACCATCTTTTGAGACCCATATAAAAAGCCACAGACTAATTTTGTACTTTAAATTATAATAACATTTTTTTT
>JAOUZG010039351.1:16905-32798 GCA_026289955.1 Argiope argentata
TATGTGTGTGTGTGTGTGTGTGTGTGTGTGTGTGTGTGTGTGTGTTATACTGTCAAAAACTTTAAAAGTATTTTTGCAAATACTGATATTTTCTACCCAGTGGAAAAAACCTAACTTCAACAAAAGAAGAAAAATTAACTTTCAAGAAATCATGGTTCTTAAAATAGCATCTACTTTCTATTTAGTGGATTATATACATACTGGAAGAATTATGCGTAGGTCATAAGTACTTCGATCTAAAAATTTAGTCATTTTCGTATGGAAGTTTGTCTTTGAACGTGTTACAAATTTTTGAATGTACATTTAGTCTATCCACACTAAAATGTAAAAGTAACTGCATGTCCAAACTTGATATAACTTCTTCAAACAATTCTGAAGTAGTAGTATAACTTAAAAATACTGAATTTTAGTACATAATAAAAACACGAAGATTATTACATCCAAAATATAAAAAAATAATGAATACATAAAACTGTTTTACACATATGAATTCAATAAGTAAAGATAGTAATTTTAAAAGATTCTGAAAGATTAAACTTTTTGGGAGGAAATTTCAGAACACTCATGCAAATATTTCGAAATGATTATTTACTAAAAACTTTTAAATCTCGACTATTGAAATTAGATTAGAACTGACGCCAATTTAACTATCTAGGTTAAATAATTTAACGATGAATTTGGCATTTTAATTTATTGATATTTCGTTTAATCATGTGTAGAACTAGTGCATGTAACGCTCACTGTATTGATACATTACACAAATAAAAAAGATCATACCATCTAATTAGAGTAATCTCTTCTCCATGTTAAACTCACTTGTCGGTTTGTGACCCTAAACACACTTAAACGGAAGCTCACAAACAACATTTGACCTCCACAGTATCGAACTCGGATCGACACCCCTGTGTGATCCGAATTCATAGGACAGATTAGCCGACGTAGCGTGAGGTTTGTACTGTCCCACAGCCCTGCGCAGATTAATAATAAGAGACATTAATATTTGTGTTGTTTTTGTAGCCCGCGGGATGGCAACGGTGCAGGAACAGGTGCATGAGAAGAGATTTGGGCTTAGAGGATTCATTAAAGATGGTGAGGTTCGAAGAAGGTCATCTTCCCAAGCCATAGTCGGTAAATAAACTGATAAATGAAAAAGATGTTGATTGATAATTTTTTTTCTTTCTCTCTCTTACTTGAGATGATTTGTTTTTATTCTTTTCTTTTTAGCGTAAGGTGTGGTTTTTCTTTCTTTATTTTTTTCACTCCCTTGCTGACTTAGATAGGATAGATGAGTCAGCTTTTTTGCAACGAGTTAGAATTGGTTCTTTT
The DNA here is from genome assembly GCA_026289955.1 of Argiope argentata. Lineage (NCBI taxonomy): Eukaryota > Metazoa > Arthropoda > Arachnida > Araneae > Araneidae > Argiope > Argiope argentata. The sequence continues at coordinate 18,232 of JAOUZG010039351.1, forward strand.
CCTATTTCCACGGCTTGGTAATGATAGATTTGGAGACGACAGTTTATAAGGTATTAACTTTTTTTTCTATCAGAAGAGTGAAGGGGAAAATCCTTACTAAGCAAAACATGACAGAGTTATTAGCTAGATTTATTTTTATTATACGTTAAGCAATCTTTGCAATCATCAAAACGTGTAAAAAAATTAAATTTCTTCTATTAATGTAAATTAAGTTAGTAAATTTAAAGGTGATATTTTCTAAACATTGAGGAATTCAGTAAAAATGTCTAAAAGCATAAATTTATTTCACTCCAAAAAGTTTACCAGTAGAAAAACAATTCAAATAACCAATTCCATTCCGATCAGTCAAATAGATTAAGAGGAAAAACATTAGCGAAACTTAAATGTGAAATTTCTAAAAACATAAGCTAAATTATCATTAAAACAAAAGATGTGTATTTGAAAAAAAATCTTAAATATTATAATTAATCAAAAGTTTAAGTAGAATTATTAAAATTCAATGAATGTAGGAATTTATAAAAGTGCTTAATTCGTTTATCTTTTATATATCATTACTTATATTATCTGTTATATATCATTTTAATAATTATATGCATTTACATTATGTAATGGATGAATGAATAATAATTATTATTCGTTTATCAGTTATATATCATATATTTAGTTTTCTTTTCTGTATAAACTTCAGAAAAAAAATGACGCACAAAATTGAATTCAGTGACACATAATCTAATTATTAGCTTTTTAATATACGACTCTTTTAAAATATCAATCAATGTATTGCTACAAGATCTTAACAAGCGATATAAAAGAATAATTTTACAATTAATTTGTAACTTATATGAATCGTCTTCTAAAAACCATAATTGATTCGATGATAGTAATATTTTTTTTAAAAAATCCCATACACAATCTATGTATTTCTACAATTCGTTAAAGATGTTTTAACAAACAATTTTCCTAATATTATACAAGTAGATGGAATCTTACTTGTCAGGGCTTCTGTTTTGAATGATACGGAAAAATGCGTGCTGTAAAATTTCAAACATCCAAATTGACTGGGAATTTCATCACCTCAGGATAACATTTTAAATCACGAGTTTTTTCTTTATTTATTTGAAATCATAATATTAAATCTGCAAATACTATTATTGTTGTATATATTATTAGACATATTCTGGAAATATTATTTGACAAATTCTAAAATCAATCTCTGATAAGATGATTCGCGACTATCACTACTTCCTTTGAATTTCCTTAGTGAGTGTTTAGTGATCTTTTCCATCGCTCAATAACGCAAAACTCTCCGGTACATTTAAGCTGTCATTTTTTTTTTCATAAAAATCATGGTATTTGCTCACTTTTAAAGTGCTAAAGAATCGACCTATTTCATTTTTCACAAAATAACTTTTAAATTCATAAACGATCACTTTCGTTAACAGCTTTTTATGAATCATGAAAACCAATGCCCATTCTGGCGATCTCTGAAATATTCATTATTTAAAAATATAAAACATTATGCGATTTTTTGGAGCCGATTCGTTTAACAGAGAATTCATAGATACCCAGATAATGAAAGTTACATTAAATAACCGATTTCACATATAAAGGAATACTTTATATTCCAAATAATTTATTTAATATGCAGTTATGTAATTTGCAAGATCAGGAGAAATATATAACATATATATTAAGCTAAATTGCTAAGTTATTATCACATACTTTCATTTAAAATTCTATGAAAAAAAAAGAGACACTAATCGATTGAAGAAAGGATTATTTACGAATCGAGATTTAATATAAACTTGCATAAATTCTAAATTATAAATTTAAAAAATTTAAAATGCATATATGTATCATTATGTAGGGTAGGTCAAATATATAATATACATACAAAAAAATGAACCTCTAAAATCTGCAAGTAATACTACCTATTAACTTTTGACAAATTCAAAAATCAATCTCTGATAAGATGATCAGCGAATATCATTGGTTCTCTCTGATTCCTTCGAATTTTCTTAATAATTATTTAAGAATCTTTTCCATCGTTTAATAATTTCCATCGCTTCCGGTACATTCAAGTCACCATTTTTAAAAGTTAATATACACTAGGCTAAAATGCCACTTCAGTAATATCATACACTTTCAGTTAAAATTCTATTTTTTTTTTTTTTTTAAAAAGACACCAATCAATTGAAGGAGAATTATTTAAGAATCGAGACTTAATATAAACTTACATAAATTCTAAATTACTTATTAAAAAATTGATAGCGCATCAATACATGTATCATTATGTAGGGTCAACCAAATATATATAATACGTAGAATAATGATCCTATTAAATCTGCTAGTACTACTATGTATCAACTTTTGACAAATATCAAATATTAATCTGATAAGATGATTCGCGAATATCACTGATTGTCGCCTATTCCTTTGAATTTTCTTGGTGATTATTTAAGAAAACTTTCCGATATATTCAAATTCCAATTTTTAAAAGTTAATATACACTAGGGTAAAATACCCTTTAAGTTAACATAAAACACTTTCTTTTAAAATTTTATGTTTAAAAAAAGACGCCAATCAATGAAAAAAAGAAAGAAAAGATCATTTACGAATCGAAATTTAACATAAACTTGAGTATATTTTAAATTATACATAAAAAAGATGGTTATTAAAAGATGTATTACGCATCACTACATAGGGTTATACATTATGTATACAATATGCGTAAGAATAATAATCTAATAAGATCCTGCTTATAATTCTTTAAATTTAAATAGAAAAATTGAATGTATTAAATTTTATGTTGACAGCATACCAAAAGCTTTCAGTCTATCCAATAAAATATCTTTTATTAACGCCGATATGTGAAAAAAGAACCATTTTGATTTCAAGAATATTGATTAGATCTTTATAATTCACATTTAAAAATCCTAGAAAGCTCTTTTCTGAAATTTAGTATCACTGAAATGGACATGGAACATCGTTTATAGTGTCCACTCATCACCAGCTAAGCAGAATGTGAGGCAGCAGAGTACCATTATGCAAACGGTCGTCTATGGCACCACCAGGTAATCACCCAGCTGCATTCCTACATATTTTGCGGCTGGAAATATGGCCCGCGAAGCGCATGGAGGTTCGGAAACCCGATTCCCAGTCCATAAAATACGCGGACGTAGGCGAAAAATTTCGCCATCACAGCACAGAGATGTAACAACACCAGCGTTCTATTTGCTTTTTCCTGCAGTTGGGTTGGCAACTTAGAGGGTGTAGATAGATCACTCAGGTGGTCGACGAAGCGTTGCTTGGCCCACTTTTTCTCACACCTTTTCGAATACGGGTGGGGCGGTGGGATGTAGAGGTATTTGAGGTTTCCTCAATAGCCTCACCCGCAAAAAAACAGAAAAATCTTCCCTGTTTTCTGATTAATCTGTTATGGTTTTGGAAACGTAAGAGGTAGTATTGAAATGCCTATTATCAGGAAGGCGTTTTACGGTGATTTTTTGAGTAGCCCGCATTAGAAATCGGTTGAAATTATATATCACTATCATTTTATACCTTTGGATTTCAAATATACAACAACATCACAAAAATTGTAGAATATTAATAGAAGAAAAGAACTGTTTTATCATTATTTTATTATCATATTTCATTAAAATATGCATACAGTTAGATGCCAAAAGTTTTACCTTTCTTACCAGATAAAATTTTGGTTTATTTATTCAAAAGCAATTAAAGGAAAGATGAAATATTATGAAAATATCAAATTCATAATTTAAAAGATTTAATGTTTTTTAATGCGTTTTAAGCTAAATATAATATTTTTAAACTATATTCTAGTAGACTATAAATATCTTTTATTCTTACCCCTATTCTTTCTCAGATTTATTCGTAAGTTTCTTGTATGAATAAAAAAGATAGTTAAAAACTGGCATTCCATTTCCTTACACTATTGTCTTACTTTCAAAGGAAAAAAAACTAAATGGTAGTATCTTGGCAGAAACAATTTAAAATATTTTTAGTAATCATTGAGGACGGAAAAAGAATAATTTGGATTATGTATATTTACCAATTCAACGCATAATTTTGTTCAGAAATATCAATAATTATTGATTAATTTAATTTTATAAAGTTACTCAACTTATTTTTAAAATAGTATTTTCTTTATCTTTTTTAATTTATGCATTGATTTTTGAGTTCAGAAAGTAATTATGTTGGTACATTTACCTTTCAATAATAAAATAATTATAAAGTATTTAAAAAAAAGAAAATCAATAGCTTTGCGAAGGAACTAATCAAAACTGAGAAACTTGTACATAAAATTTTGAGGATAATCAATAATAGTTTTTTTTAAATTTCTTTTGTTACATTACATACAGATTATCAAAAATATAAGAATTACTTGATGAGTTCTTTATTATCGTATTATAAATAAAGCTTTTACTATTTTAGAACAGTAAGTCTGTTTCAATCATATTAAAAATGTAAAAAATTGTTTAATTTTTATTTTCGAACTACTAAAATGAAATTTTTGTTTATTACTAATAGAATTTATCTAAGCTGACAGATAGATTTCATTATGATTATTTTCATACTTCACACACTAAAAAAATAGTCTAGGTTAATAGTATGAGTTTTCTTTGAATATAGGTTGAGTTGAGTCATGTTAAGACTGAAAGCGTTGTCCCAAAGTAGAATATAATTAAAAGTGTATATCCTTTATTTAAAATATATTTAAAAACCAACTCTGAAAATAAATAAATAATGGAATAGAATAAAAATTGACAATGAAACAAAAATTTCCATTAAAAAAACCCATTTTAAGTTATTAAGATGTATAAAGCTTTAAAAAATGAAACTTTAATGAAGTGAAATTATTTCTTGAATAATGTTATACCAGCTTTTTTGCTCTAACAACAACACAATTTACAGATTTGAAAAATAACAAATAAAAGGCAATTTCAGTAATGAAACAGCAAATGGGAGAAACTCTTAAAAAGGTCACGGCGTTACTCCATTCCTAAAAATTACTGGATTAATCTTCCGCGAAGTGCTTTTCAACAAAATCAAAATATTTTAAACTCTTCAGCTTTTTGCTACTACATCAGCAATGCTAAAATAATTAGTTGCGAAATGTGTAACTCATTTTCTCAGAAACATCGATAAAGAAAAGATTTTAAAACTATGACTGCGTTCATTAAACAGTGCCGTCTTGCGAAAGCACAGGGCAAGAAACGAAGGAGAACTTCCGAACAATCTGCATGCAAACCGTATTGCAGACTTCATCATTCGAAAGAGAGAGAGAGAGAGAGAAAGCAAATATTGGCTATAGCGGCGAACTGTGACGGGATATTAAAGTTTTTCGTACAGAGTTGACCCACATCTACATCATCTTCTGCTACGGATTTCCTAACTAATGGTACCGACTCTGGTTTTCCACTGCTGCTGCAGCTGATGTAAAAGACTGCTTTTCTAACACTTTTCTGATGTGACATGAAAAGGTAGGGAGGGGGGATGCCATAAAGAAGGAGGAGGGAAGTGAAAAACAGGTGGGGGATAACACCTCCACGCGGGATAGTGACCAAAGAGTTTCGAGATTATTACCTTATGCCAACGATGTGGATGTAGGTCATCTTGTTTTTTTTATTTTCATTAAGTTGCTTAAGTGGTCAACTTCTCGTGAGGGCACAGAATCATTTCTTTATCTCTCTTACTCTTTTTTTTTCTTCCCGTCGTCAAGCAGTACCAGTGCAATAGCAAATATTACGTTTCTCAATCGGAATTCAAGTTTAAAAGATTTAGGTCCAGATGTGATGGTCGCAAAGGTAAGAAAGAGATCGATTTAAAGGTGTCAAATGAAGAATTAAATTTTAAAAGTTCATAGATACATATTTCTTTTTAAACACAAAATATTTAAAAAATCAAAAAAGAGAAAAAAAAAAGAAAAGAAAAAAAAACCCTGATAAACAAGGGTGGTTTTTTTGTTTTAGAAAACATTTAAATACAAATCACATACTAATTACAAATGAATATTTTTCAATCATAACAATGAACTGGACATTGAATTCGTGCACTTAGTTTAACATGTTGTTATAAACATTCTATATTGCAGTAATCATATGCTTTATCTATCATTGTTTATATTTTTGAACTTCCAAGCGGTTTTACCAGGGTGCAATCGGGTCCAAGATGACTTATGAAAGAGCAGGTAGAAAAAGGCGATAAAACTTAGTTTTATATAAATAACTTCTTAAAAGTATAATCACTTTTTCTGAGGAAAGACGTTTATATATATAAGTTTTTAAAAAACCTTGTCTAAATATAAAATTCGATCCAAATCATTTGGGCAGTTTCCGAGAGACAGGAAATAAATTTATACTTGTACAAAAATTGTTCGTTTAGATTTATAAGATATTTTCATCGACGATTACAATTAAAATGTTCCAACTCAAAAATACGAAATAAGCATCTATATATTTTATAGTTATTTCTAAATAAATAACCCCAAATTTATATAGATTTGTTATGAAAAATCACTATATCACTGAGAACAATATCAATAAAAATTTAATCTCTGCCAACAAAGTTTATAGCAAAAAAAATTATCTTCTTTATTATATCATATAACACCTTATTACACGAAGTTTATAAAGATAGATTACGCTTGAAAATTTGGATTAGTCAATTTGAAATAATCAATTACGTTATTATAATTTTAAATGGCGATCCATGAAGGAAGTGATGATTTAAAACAGAACAAAGAAAAAAAATTAACAAAAAGTACAAAGAAAAGAGAATTTAAGATAACAAAAAAAAATTAATAAAAAATGACGTCAAAAATATATTTACTTTCAATCGTTTTAAATGATATCATTAAAAAATTCGTGGTTTTAAAGGGCATCATATAAAAATATCAAATACATTTTCTCAGATAATATACCAGTTTTCTTAATAAATAATTCTTTATCTTAATTATAGATTCATTCTGCTTTGCTTTGATATATTTTAAAAAATAAACCAGATTTCCTAATTTGGAACGCTAAGGAACCTTTGGATTTAAAATAATTCTTCAAAACCTTATGTTTTCGAATATATTTTGAAATGAACTTTCTAAAATAATTCTGTAGTTTGTCAGATAGAAATAGATTAGCATTCTATCTGACAAATCACGGAATATCTTTAAATTTTTAAAGCATCGCAATTCTAAATAAAAAAAATTCTCTTATTTCACTGTATAGTAAAAATCTCAATTCATATTTGTATTTTTTATATTCTTTTTACCTATTTTTTTTCTAGATATTATTCTCATAAATAAAATACTTCATGAGTGAATTCAGTTATCAAGGAAAATCAGAATTATGTGATTGAAAATTCTTTAAAGTAGGTACCAAAAACATGAAAATTGAACAAATTTTAATTCTGAAAGCTACAAGTAAATTGTTGTTTATGAGAAACAGAAAATTATTGAAAATTGTCTCGAAAACAATAGAGCACAACAATACCAAAACAGTAAATATCGATGTACTGTAATTTTTATATTTAAAATGCTTCATCGGGGGGTTTCTATACTTTGCCTATGATGAACCAAACATTTTAATTTTGATGATTCAAAATTATTCAAGATGATATCAAGATTCAAATCAAAATAAACCTCAAACAATAAAACGAGATGTCAATGTCCAAAAAAAGTAATTTCTAAAATTCCAGAATTAAGAAAATTATGGGACACAAAAGAATGACCAGATACAAGAATTGTTGTGAAAAATAAGAGGTCAGAAATAGTGAATAAGGTTCAGATCCCGAGGAATTTTCTGAAATTGAAAATAACCCTTACCCACGCCCTTGTTACAAGCTGATTATTTCGCAGTTCACCAGAGAAAGTTGAGAATGACCGGCCACAATGGAAGAGGACAAAGGGGAGGGGAGGGAGTTCGAATGTTGGTCAGTGCTCCGAAAGAGCACCCCATTGTCTTCACCTCCCCGTCAAGTTCCCCGATAATTTTAAAATCAATGAATTCGAAAATGAGAGAAAACGCGCCCAATTTCCGATTCCGATTATCTTTACAGAAAAATCAGTAATTTGTGTCCAGTCCGAAAATTCGATGCCAAAATACCGCAGCCCCAACTCCTGACAATGGGAGAGAACAAATTTATCGCTCGCGAAAATCAATCTAAGTTTCCTATAATCGCAGGTGCCTCTTTAAAGAAATTGCTTTCGGAAGTTCCGGTTCGCCGTCACCAAAAATTACAACGAATTAAATAAAAGAAGAACATCGCAATTTTTTTTCTTCACATTGCAATAATTTGACAAGAAATTCTTCTGCCCAGTGTTCTAATCGGCATCGAACTTTGCCCATTTCACCCCAGAGATGATCTCCAAAAGAATGGAACTGGTCACCTGAGCTGCGACCCTTATCATCTTCAAAACAAGGAATGGGAGTAGGGGAGGGAGGCAACCACCTGTTCCCCGCAAAAGAGATTGGAAGAACAAAAGAACGGGCCTAATGGGTGAAAATGTACATCGGAAGCTCAGAGCTTCCTACTCTAATAAATATCCTTTAATAAGCATGGACGAGGGGGGGGAGTGAAAACCCGAATTCGCCCAGTCGGTGATTCACAGTAAAGAGCAAAATTGCTGCTGGAGAGGCGACGACCGGAACTGGTCAGAGGTCTCATCGGTTTCCAAGTACGGGGGTGTTGTTGGCAGGCAAGGAGTGACCAGTCTTCTTGGGTTGTCAACCTTCGTCTCACTTCGCTGGAAAACCTTTGGGTATCTCAGAAGAGATGATGAGGAGAGGTCCCACGCGAACAAGAGATGCCTTTTGAACCACCGATGACTGGGTGTCACGTAGAGATGGCTTTTTCCCCCTTCGGTATATTTATGATTGGGCCTTCGTTTCTGCGAGGTTTATTATGAATTCTACACGATGTGCCGACTTCTTTCTCTGTTCTTCGTTGCCTGGGAAAGACGCAGGAGCGTGGCTTGATTTTTAAAGTTTTTTTTTTTTAAGAGAAGGGAGACGCATCCTTTTTTAAGAAGAATAAAAACCTTCCATTAAAATTTTGATTCATAATGCTAATATTACAATATTATCTGCAACAGTAACGAGTTAATGTTCATTTGGATTTTGATGTTCTCATTATTTTTGTGAAATCTTATTTAACAAAAATTAAGAATGAAGTCGTTAACATTATATACTCGAATCAGAACTGAAAACTAAGATTTAACTGAAATCCAAATTCCCCTGATTTACTTCTGCGTTTCCCTCTTTTCTAATGATATCAGAATATCTTAATAAAGTTAAGGCCTTCTAATCATAATTTCATCACATTAAAAGGCTTATTGTTCTATCTGTTTTCATTCGCTCTCTAGAGATGACTTATTGGATTTCTTATGCTTATAAAAGTATGGATAGAATCTTAGATATTTTTATGGATAGAATTTTAGGTATTTTTAATGTAAGAGTAGTACTTTCAGGTAATAAATGAAGTATCCTTAAATTTAAAAAATGTCTAACTCAAAGAGTTTGGCTATTTTAAATCCAGCAAAATTCGATTTCGCTTGACGCTCGATATTAAAGGCCATGTTAAAGTATAAAATATGAAATGTGTGTTCCAATTTCTACATTTTTTTTTCAAATTTTTGAACGTGATTTAATAATAATAATAATCGCATCCAAAGGTTTTTTTTCCTTTGATGAAAAAATACAATTTTGAAAAAAATTTATTGCGATAAAATAATTGGAACCATTATATAATAAGGAAGTAAAACGATGCAAAAATAAAATTATTTCGGGGAATTCCCCCCTTCCAATACACAATTTTTATTGGAAGAAAGAATTTCCTTTCCTCTTTCTTAAAAAGCAATTATTTATTATTTGTCTGAATATCAAGGTATTCCTATTTAATTCATATGTGTTTTGATTTGTAGTTAGAAAAAGGAAGAAATTAGAAGAATGAACCTGGTGAGGGGTATTAAAAGGGCACTGTAAAATGGAGAAAAAATTAAAATTGGAACTGTATGGTATAGGTGTGATCAACAACAGATACATACAGGATATATTAAGTTTTAATTATAGGATGCATAGTTTTCTATATTTATTTTCAGAACATTTTGAACTTCAAAATTGAGACTCAGTTGAGATTCAACTTTACTAATCAAGAAATATGAGTCTTATCACGAAATCAGAAGTTTCTCAACATATGAGTAACTTCTGATTATATGATCTTCCCTTATGAAAGACAAATTTTCTTTTAAGCAGAAGGTTTTACACTTTTCAACATTTAAATAATTTTTTTTTACAATTCGTGAAAGGGTGAAGAATGAATTTATTGAAGCTTAAGAATATACAAACAATAGAAAAAACAATTTTTCAAATTTAGGTTTTTAAAATACGTATTTAATAATTTAGAAAATTATTAACTATTAAATACACATTTCATAGTTACTAATTATTAATCTGGCCACCAAATTATTTTGATAATTATTTATTCCAAGATGCAATGTTATTATCAATAAAATACATATCACGAAATCAGAAATTTCTCAAAATTTGAGAAACTTCTGATCATATGATTTTTTTTTTATCAGGGACAGCTGGTTTATTTCAAGTTGAAAATGTTACGCTCTTCATCACTAAAATAATTTTTTTTACATTTCACGAAAGGGTTAGAGGATTAATTTATTGTTGTATAAAAATATGCAAACAATTTTTCAAATTTAAGTTTTTAAAATGCAAATTTAAGTAATTGAAAAGCGAGAAACAGTACTAATTAATTTGCACACCAGATTATTTTGATAATTATCTCTGATACTCTTTACTCGCAATGAAAAAAAAATTAAGAGCCATATCAAATTCTTAACCGTTTCCTAACCATTTTAACAAAGCAAACAACACCAAAAAAAATCATCCGAATATCTGTGTTTAAGTTTTTAACTGAAAAAAAAACTCACAATAAACGAAGATATAAAACGGAGATCTACATGTGCGTGAACAGAGGATTAAAAATAAAAAAGTACTTTTTTTTCTAGAAAAGAAAAACCCTTTCCTGCAACGAATTATTAAACTGCCTTCCATTACCTTCAGAAGAAAAAAAAAGAATCTTCCAGCTCCATTCTGTGAGATTCGGAAATAATTAAAAAACATAAATAAACCCATGACTGAGAGAGCTCGGGACACTCTTCCATTACCTGCCGGGAAGCGCTGAGCTTTCTCGTAACAGTGGTAGCCCCGAGGATGATGCCCCCCGGCAGGGGAGGGGAAGGAAACGCTACTGCCCCCCGGGGTTGCGCTGACGGTCGGCCGTGGGAAAACGTCTTCGGCAGCAGAGATGCGTTTTTATTTAGTGCTGGAAGATCGGCGCCGCGGAGAATAGGAAGTGCTGCTGTTGCCCAAGTTTTTATTCGCCTCTCTCTCTCTCACTCGCTATCCCGCCTTTTGTCTTTGGAATTCTTGTATGCCATTTAACAAGTGGTTTTACGGAACAACCCCCTTTTAGTTTGTTCTTTCTTATGACGTTTAGTGATTCAAAGTCGTTTTCTTAACCGATGATTAGGATTTTTAGTACTAAGAATAATTGAGTTATGTTTCAAGCAAAATCAGAAGTAAAATAACAACTTACAATACAGTTATAAAAAAAAATATTCGAAGATAATTCATTGACTTAATGCACATTCCAAACTTTATTTCAAGAAAAATCGGAGAGTAAAAAAAAAAAAAAAAAAAAAAGACTTAATGCACATTCCAAACTTTATTTGAAGAAAAATCGGGGAAGTAAAAAAATAACTTAACTTCCGATATAGTTATTAAAAAAATCGAAAATAATTCAATGTCTTAATGCACGTTCCAAACTTTATTTCAAGAAAAATCGGAGCAGTAAAAAAGAAAACTTAACTTCCAATATAGTTATAAAAAATTCGAAAATAATTCATTGGCTAATTGCACATTCCAAACTTTATTTCAAGAAAAATCGGAGCAGTAAAAAAAAAAAAAAAACCTTAGCTTCTAGTATAGTTATAAAAAAATTCGAAAATAATTCATTGACTTAATGCACATTCCAAACTTTATTTCAAGAAAAATCGGAGAAGTAAAAAAATTTAGCTTCCAATATAGTTATAAAAAATTCGAAAATAATTCATTGGCTTATTGCACATTCCAAACTTAAAATCCAAGATACTATTACATCAAACACGTACTGCCCTGTAAATAAATTTAACGCCGTTTTACATATACTAAACTAATCTAATATTAAGAAGACCTATTGTGGTGCATCTGAGAACATTATTATTTTTAAGTCATTAACCAGTTTAAACCTGTTTCAAGCAATCACGAGACTTCTCCATCCATCTCTAACTCTTTCTCTCTATATAGGTAGACACACATAAAACTTTCATTCTCAATTTTTCTAGTTGGCAAACAAAATTTAGGAGCTCAACCGATTTTGGGATGAAATAAACTATGATGTCGTGGTTCAACGTCAACCTTTTAAGAACACATTTGTTGTCAAAGAAATATACATAATCATAAACCAACACTAGTAAAAGCAGACCAACATTTTAAAAACATACCTGCTTTCAAAGAAGCATGCATAATAATAATGCAATACTGGTAAAAGCTGTTAAAATGTGAGTGATTAAAAGATTTTAATGAATACTGCCATTTATGCTTTGCTGATTACCTACGCGATTTCGAGCTTTCGATTTTCGTTGCCTTCAATTTTTCAAAAACTTCAAATGAAAACAACAAAACATCGTTTTCTCACATAATAATACATGATTATTGGAAGGACATCAAGAATTTTATGGTTATATATTTGTATGCAAATTTCTGAATTATAATTGAAATTAATTGATTCTAATTAACTCTAGGAATGAATGAAATAATAAAAATAATAATAATCGACATGCTCTATTTATTTAGCATGTACATTCCAAAGATTTTATATTAAAATCTTTTCAACCTTTACCATTTAAAGGAATAAGATTAAAATTATAGACAGAAATAATCTGACATTTAAAATTTTATGTTATATATATTTTTCTCTTTAAAATACAATAATTAAAAATACAGATAACGTTTTCAATTACCAGAAGAAATACTCCCAGAAAATAAACAAAATTTATAGTTTTACAAACTAAAAAAACCCCCACTGAATTCTTAGAAATTTTATGTAATAGAATTGCAGCAAATGGTAATTTCTTATCAACCAATTATCAACCAACTTTACAAAGAAAAAAATGTTTGCTTAAGTAAATGATTAAAAAATCGCCCTCTCCTTTGAATGTTATTTTATAATAGTTAAAGTAATAATAAATAAACATTTAAAACTTCCCATTCGCCCTCTAAATTAAAATGATATTTTTTTGGTCATATCATACGATTTACTCACACGATACGGAAATAAAAGAGAAGAAATTTCTCCATTTATCACGATTGGCGTCAACCTTAAAATTTGCGCCAAGGTTAAGAACCCACCTAACAATGATTTAAAAAGTAATTTGTGGGAGGATTTAAAACCCTTTTAAGAGCATGCAATTTTCCGTCGTGTTTATAGAGGGAATCTCACAAATATATGACTCAGAAAGAGTTTCAACCCTGACCTAATTTCTAATTACAAATATTTATACATTACCAGGATAGTGCTAATCTATGACAAAATAAAAAATTTCTACGCTTTTTCTTATTCTTTAATAGTAAATTCTATTAAAGTTATGAAATATGATCTCATTTTTCATAACGTCATATGAATGCGTCTTAGGTAATTATCACGATTTTTTTGTTATGTATTCGCAAAAATTTCAATGTAATTAAATAATTAACATATTAATACCTTCTTCTTATTTTTATTTTCAATCACTACGAATTTCACCCATTAATTAAGTATATTTTTATTATTTTAATCTTATTTTATGAAACAAATAATACGAATAACATTTAAAAAAATTAAACGAGGTGAAGTTGGAATTCTTAATATTATTGTTTTAATATTAAACATGAAACATTTATAAATGAAATAAAAATGTTTTTTAATTGAAAATTACTTATTAATGTACATTTAAAAAAATTTCAACTTACTTTTGCAATTACTGCAAGTTATCTTTTAAATTAAATGAATTCGATTAAAAAATACCGATACTAAAGATTCAAAATTCAATAAAAAAGTATTTAAACCTGAAAATACTAATTAGATGCTTTTATCTTAATAATTTAAATCAGATTTTCTTTTCGAGTAGTACAGTTGATCGCCATTTTTATGCTTCGGCTCTTAATTGGGTGGTTTTTAGATCAAGAAAACTATTTTAAATATCATGAAACATTTACATCTTTAATATTAATTATTAAAAAATAATCATTCATTAAATCACCAGTCAATAATCATTTATTAAATTAATCATTGCAAGCACTTTCAAATTCATATGAGTTAAAAAAAAATAAGGAAATCAAATCAAATCTTCGATCGTGAATTTGAAGTTATCATGTGTGAACATTGTTATTTTTAAGTTATTATCTATCTTCAATAATGTAGGTTACTAACTTAATTAATATTAAAGATGTAAATGTTTC
>JAOUZG010039351.1:42798-86864 GCA_026289955.1 Argiope argentata
TATTTTCTAGGTAATTTAATATTTATTTCAAAATTATTCTTTTAATATTTTAAGAGAAAAGTATATTAATTTATTGATTTCAATCAAATCCAAGTAATTCAATCTATAAAAAAGCCATTAACCTACCTAATATCAAAATTTACATTTTTAAAAAGCCCATTTGATTAAGAAATTTCACTGAATATATGTCACAGAACACACATACATCATACATACTAACATCATACATACTTGAATATCATTTGTATTGTCTATTTCAATATTTGTTTTTAACGAGGGACGCTGAAAGAAAAGTTCAAAATTTATTTATTCCACATATTACTTGAGTTTGATTAATAGCAAATAATATATTTGAATTATATATAAATAATAATACTATGCAAATAAATAATCTGGAAATCCCGTTTAAGTTATGACGAAGCAGTTTCATAAATAACGTTTTACCTCATAAATTATTAAATCTCAAGCTATAAAATGACTCTCAAATATCAGCAAAGAATACAAAAAAACATGTAGCGCTAGAAAATTTATTAAGTGGGAAAAAATATTTTGTGATTTTTTTTTTAATCCATATGCATCTCTACACTCTCTCAGATACATTTTAAATGGGTGTGAAATCTTGATAATTTCTCGACAAGTTTCATAACACAGAAGTTGTTGAAAAATTAATAAAGATTTTATCATTATATGGTAATCGAGATACGGTAAAAAAGATTTTACCTGCTTATGACTGCTATGCATTCTAAATAGTTGTCAAAATACCACTTTTACCCTAGATGCTAGATTTGTAAAGTTTGCTTTCCTTATGAAACCGAAAGAGAACGAATAAGAAAAAAACACTAAATGAGTTTAAAATCTCAATATTTTTACGGAATAGTTTTACAATAGTTTTGCGCAACATCAAGATAGGTAAATATTTCATCTATATTAAGCAGTACAAGAAATAAATATGAATAGGATATAGCATCCAAACAGTTAAACACTTACTTTACGAAGCGCACATTGAAAAAAAAAACTGTATGATTTTTAGAAAAAAACTGGCTATTTTACTGGACTGTATATAGTTCATATATTATTATCTTTCTCATATTATCACCGTTATATTATATTTCCCCCGTTGATGTAAAATATATTTTTTTAACAATTGCGAGTCCGAAGAAAAGATGTTTTTGAATTTTTAAACTCGATTTATTCCATCCCGGTAGGCACAATTTATGTGCAAAAAAGAAGCAACGAGATACGTTAGTCTACGTCACGATACAAGAGCAGAGCAATAGACACAGAAAATTTCCCCTCGGTGATTTTATAATGAAATTTTGATAGAGATTGCTTAGACATGTGTAGACTTAGGAAAAGGATATATGGAATCATTAAAATAATGTTGCAAGAAATAAATATTTTTATCTCTTCACTCGAAGCGCAGAACTAGCTGAATTTCCAATTTTGCAGCACACGTGTAATTAGTTAACCCCTTAACTGGTTTATTTTCCTTACTAATAAGATGACACCTTCTGTTTTGGTAATATTTTCTTATTTTGATTCAAATGGAAATCCATGGAATACTTGGCTTATCTACGTATTCGAAGTCATTTTACTATTGAATTATAATTGTTTTGAATGATTTATTTTTTGTTTACAACTATGGAAATTCGATATATCGATTTCGATAGCACGTACGGCGTATGGACAAACCGGTTAAGTGGTTAAATAAAAAAAAAGAAGATGGAATTGGATCAGGAAATAAGAGGCATTTTAAGAATGAGAAAAATATGGGCTAAATGAAGATAAAAATTTGGAAATTGATTAGGATTTAAATTATATAATTATATTTCAGTTTTCTTTTTACTTAAATGAATATTAAAAGAATTTTATAAACTAAGTCGTAGCCATTTATTGATCGTTCATTCTTCATTAACAACCAATCACTGGTAACTTTCAGAAACTCACGAATTTCGAATTTTTAAATAATTCAAGCAAATTATTTTTTTATCAATTATTTTAACAGATATATTCATGAAATGGTAAATAGAGAGAGAAAAGTATGTTAAATGCAACGCCATAAATTATCACACAATAAACGTAAGTTCGTGATTTGCAGGAAGATATATTTTTTTTCCACATATAATTGATATTTCCCTTTCTGAATAATAATTGCTTCCTTGGTATTTCAATCGAAAGCTTCTTATATAATTTGTCATTAATTATTATTGAAGCCTTTCCATCTTTTAATCTTATCTAAACTAAATAATTTAAATAAAAAAAAGGGAGAAAAAGAGCGAGAGAAAATTACACGTTGAAGAAATCAACTGACGAATTTTTTTTTCTTATTTTTTTCTCGCTACAAAAACAGAAATTACTCCGTAGGGAATGATAGTCACGACAGAATTTCCAAAAGTAATTATTTGGATCACGTAGAGGGGCCGAGCGCTCACATATATATAATTTTTAATTACACTCACGACAAATGAGAATGAAAGACAAATCTTGAACAAATCACCGCTTCATGCGTATCAAAGGTACAGAATGAAGTGTCTTTTTTCTTCACGTCAAACGTTCGGGAATCGAGGTCATTCAGTAAGTTACCACTCGCATTTGCGTTTCTATTTATTTCATCCAGTTGTGTCACGTATTCCGTCAGTGAACCAATTACTCGACTAAGGAGAATTTTTAATTGGCCGGCTGAGAAATTTTTCAGCTTTTAATTGGTCGCGAGAAACGAATAAGCCTCGTGCACTCGATGCATGCCAATGAGGTGTCTTGCGCAGTGCGAAATTGAAACATTAAGAAAAAGCACGCAAGTGGAACAAAAGATGCAGATCGGAAACTTCAGGGTTTCACTAATGACCAGAGATAAAAAATTTTAAGAGTTATTAGAGGTGGTTATTATTATTATTTTTTTCCTTTTCCTAGAAGCCACGCGTTCGCAATCATTAAAATTAATAATTTTTAACGTGAGTTATCTTGGAAACGAACACAGTGTTTGCTTTTTACATATAATTTTCATCAGTTAAAAAAAAAACGTTGAAATGATATTACATACTGCTCAGAAATTTTATTTTAACCCTTTCGCCGTCCTCTTCTGTCCGCGAGAATTACTCCTTAGCAGTCCTCTGTTGTTATTTTTTCGATGTTCTGCTATTTCCTCTCTCTCTCTCTCTCTCTATGTGTGTGTGTGTGTGTGCGTAAAAATTATATTATATCAGTATATAGACGGTGTTCTGGCACAGAGGTAGCGCATCTTCCTCGTGATCTGAACGCTCCTAGTCGAATGCCAATTAGGGAATGATTGTTCCTCTGTGTTCTATCTGTGAAATGTGTGAATGCACCCCCCTGTAAAAAGGGGCTATGCAAGAGAATGTCCGTGTTTTATCCTTATTTGCTCTAGAAGTCAGACTTTTGCCCTCGGGTGCTGAGGGGTCCATACTCTCAGAGGCTACTCCAACCCCCATTTCCGTTGTAAAAAGGACGCGTCATCATCATAGTAGTATATTAGTCATCACTATATATATTAGTACAAATATACTATAATATATTAGTACAAATATCTCTGAACTGATTAATACAAACAAGTAAACATTTACAAAGCGTTTAAACATTTAAAAGTTTCGAAATATAGAAGAAAGCTTGAAACGCATCACGGCCGCCCTGCAGAAATTTCACTAGACGTGTTACGGACGACGAAATTCAAAACACTTACAACTAAGATTCAGCGAAACTATGTACCAGCCATGCAGTATATAAAATAACATTAGCCAGTTATAATACATTTAATAAATTAGATGGGAGAAAAAGTAATCCAGTACAACTTTATATAATCACAAGGAATCATGAATATAATTTCAGTGATGAATGATAAATATTTAAAGGAAATATCCAAGTATTTATTTAGCGTTTATGGAATGAAAATATTTTTCCATACAATTTCAAGAATGGCATTGGTGTTTTATCATCATTTAAAAAACTCATATAGATTTGATCTCATTATTACCTAATGTTATAATGGAAGATCGTATAGAAATAAAAAGAAGTTCCCTCTTTGTGAAATGACTTTCATTTTTTACAATTATACGAATGAAAAGTTTAGAATTTTTACTTCTACTATAATAGTAATGGGATGAGGTTCAGTTACCACTACTCGAATGGCAGAACATTAGTACAGGGATAAGAGCTGTACCTTGGCTATCTCCACTTCAACCTCAATTTTGGAGAACTGCCTCGATGCTATCATTCGATTCAGATAAAGTATGGAATAGGTTTTATATATATTTTACAGTTATGATTACGAGTCACAATCTAGATACCTTTAGAGATCTAATAAATCACCATTCTCTCATAAGAAATAATTTTTTTATTCACAATATTTATTAATATAAACACTAGAAAAGGTATTTGAAATATTTTTTTAAATTCAAGATAGCCAACTAGCCTCATAAGTATTATATAATTTTATTTATTTATTTTCGGAAACAAAAGCATTACCTAATATGATGCATTCTTTGTATTTTTACGTAATGATTCATCATTGAGATCAACGAAAGATACAAAAATCAGTTTAAGTAAGATTTCATTATCAACCATTAACAGTAAATTTGTCGATACTTTAATATATGTAATCTAATTTTACTAATAATAACTAAGATATTAAGCAGATTAGTGGCAAATATAGTAATAAATATTAAGCAGACGAGATATTAAAGGTTATGAAGTATCGTCTTAATAATGGATGCAATTAACGTGGAGAATAAGCTAAAGCTGCGGCTACTAAATGAAAAAAAAATGAGCCAAATAATTTGGAAATCTCATGCAAGAAAACATATTGAGGCACACAATTACTGAATATAATAATAAATATCCAGCAGATAAGATATTAAATGGTATGAAGTATCGTCTCAATAATGGATGCAATTAATATAAAGAATTATGCTAAAGTTGTGGATACTAGATGAAAAAAAATGAGCCAATTAACTTGGAAATCTCATGCAAGAAAACATAGTGAGGCACACAATTACTGAATCAGTAATGCATGCTACGCTCAAAATGTTTCTCACGATTCTCTTTTGAGATATTTCAGAGATTTTTCAGAGAAAAAAAGAAGGGGGAAAAAATCAATTCCACATCGGTCCTCGATATCGGTTCTGCATGCTTGCGCTGGGAGGAAATCGGGATCCAAACGATCCACCGGGGGTGTCCAACCTTCCTCGGTGACATTCTAAACCCTTCTTATATAGAATTACCCACACTTCCTGAGATTAGGGTTTCTATCTCCAAACTTGAGACGAAACCCTACCTGGTAATCGGATAGGCTCCGGAAGCCGTGGAGATTTCCTCCCGTTTGTGGATGGAATTACGGCTGAAAAACGCTACCCTTCAGAAAAAGTGCGACTTCTCCGCAAAATTTATTTATTTTCTTTCTTTTTTTTCAATGGGGGTCATCGTGTGGTCCCGTATTTCTTACCCTACCTACTTCCACTTTTTCTTCTAGTTTTGTTTTTCAAACGATATTTGATGGATTAGTGGCAGTCGCGGGCGGTTTCCGAGTAAGTAGAGGTCACACTGCAGGTAATCCGGTACGGTTACGTGGAATCGAAGCGAGCTTCCGATGTTTCTCCTTTTTCCATGCAAATAGGCGAAAGGATGGAATTTCCAGAAAACTGCTTATCCGTGTTTGTGGACCAACAGCCGATTTTCTAAGGTATCTCGGTATGCGAAGAGAGTGAATTGGATTAAATTATGTGATGTGCTCGGTTTTCGAATGCATCGCATTTTTACTTGTAAAATAGATTATTAATAATACTTGCTGATTAAAAAAAGAAAAAATAATTCAAACTATTTGAATCGTTTAGCTTTTCTTGTATATCATTTTAAGCAGTAAAGAGTATTTTAATATGTATATTTGTATTTATAAATTCTATTTATCTTATTCTTATATTTATCAGTATATCAGTTATTATTATAAAATATTCCTGAAATCAACAATACACAACATTCTATATATAAAAGCAATCCTCTTTTGGCGTTTGCAGATTAAAAATATTTTTACCTATATATGAATAGATTAAATTGGAAATCTTCAGACAGATATCCCCATAAATGTATCATCGCCTGCTACCAGAAAAAAAGCATTTTGAATTAAGCTAGATGAATTACAATGATTAGTTTAATTGAAAAATTTTTAAAATATCGAATTTAAATAAGACCATATAAATTTCTTTTAAAATCTAACAAAGCAGATCACCTTTTATTATCCTGGAAATGACAGATATACTTTTTTATATCTTAAAATAAACATATAGCTAACTAAGATGGGTTCAAGTTATACCAGAAGGATTAAAATTACTGAAAACCGAAGGTTATTTTTTGCATTTCCGAATGGTGTTATTTATTTCGTTTCAATAACTGACAACCAGCTGACCATGGCAATTTTCCTGGTAGAAAAGAAACTTCTAGTTGAGATTCGAATGACTTATCAAAAAGTATTTTTTTAATAACACTTTTGATAATAGATGATACAAATTTTAAACTTTCTGTAAACATTAAACATAGATTCTGTTTGTTAAAAACTGTTATTAGTTATTTATATCCACTCTGATATAGTTATTCTAAGTTTTATTTGAAAGACATTTTTAAGTAAAATAAAAACTGGAATACTGAATTTGTCAATCTAAATGTATTCTTTTTAAAAGAGAAAACACTAATTTCCATATTAGAACTTCTAGAAATACGATAAGAAGAGAGCTGTATGGTTTTTAGAACTGTATTTGAGTCAGATTGTTTTAGAGCTGTATTTGTTTACAAAAGCCACAAAAGAAATGTAGAGCAGTTATAGTCTATCTATAACCTACACTAATTCTATTACTGATAAGTTATTTTTTTATTTGTCTCAATATGACTGAAAAAATTTGTTGTTGCATATCCAATTAAACTGTATATGAATTAGAACAATTCTTTTTTTTAAAGGTCCAGATAGAGAAGTTTCAATCTTTTAGAATATCGGCAACTTTTAAATTTGTTATAGCTTTACATTTCAGATACTATCAATGGAACATATGGCAAATTTATTCCATGGAAATCTCTCCAATCATCAGAATTACTTTATAAAGACAGACGATACACTCAGAAAGTATTAGACTTTTATGGAAATTGATGATAAAGGAAAAGCAGATGTTGATGCTAATAAAATCATCTCAACTCTCCCTATCACTAGGTGAAAACCAGACAATACTTTCTGCAACTATGTAACTGAAGTGAAATGAGAGATATTCTGTCGACTCATCGATTCGAAGTACGTTATTTATCTGAGTAGAGGAAAAGTTTTATTCGTTAAAATTGCTGTCTGTCAATCTTTTCCAGCCGTGGAGGTGTTCGAAAAGCAAGGCCGTGTTTCAGAACAGGTTTAGAAAGTGAAAAACCCATCAATTTCCTAGAATTATATCTCAGTTATCGTTTTACGTTTCGAGTCCGTGATTTTAGTTCGTTCTTCACGCAGAACATAACTTACAGAGATATGAAAGCTTTGAAATCTACTGAGAGTAAAATTGTGAGAATAACTTTTTCTGATTTTACTCAGCCGATTTACAATCATACGCAACTCCAGGCATTATCATCTAATAAAGAACAGAACGGTTAGATTTATTGGTATTTAGAAATAGGAATTTAGCATATCTTTTGATAAATGTGAATTATAAGTGAATTAAAATTAAGTTATATGGCAAGACTGTGGCAGTCATGAATTGAAAAATGAAGAATTTTTTTTTATCTGTGAGCGCAATTAAAAGGAAATATTTACGAAGTAACTATAGTTAATATATTATATTAACCCTTTGCAGTCCAAAAAATGATTAAATGCAAAATTATTCACCTAATACAAAGATTTGTTAATTGCTGTGAAAAATAAATATATATAACCCTTTTAAGTCGAATTTCTTTGAAAAATTAATCTGCATCTCTTAACCATTATGTAGGCGTTTTTAAATATTAAATTTGAAAAATAAATGAATAAAACGTCAAAATGATGCACAATCTTGAATGTCGAGTAGCACTCGACGTCGGACCACAAAGGGTTAAACTTGAAAGAAAAAAAAGAAGTATATTCCTCAATGTCGCATAACTAATTAAGTGAAGTATATTAAATTTCAATAGCAATATTTTCAATAAAAAAATTACCAAGCTGAAAAAAAACACAACAAAAAAATTGAAAAAAAAAAAGGTTTCGATCCATTATAAGTAAAAATTAGAAATTATTCAGTTATTATAACATTTAATTGTTTCTATAATTGTACAGCAAAATAAAATGCCAAGGACACACACACACACAATTGGGGAAGAAAAGTTTTCAATCCGTTATAAGTAAAAATTACAAATTATTCATTTATAATATTTAATTGCTTCTATAATAGAACAGAAAATTAAAATGCAAAAAAAAAAAAAACCATTTCTAAATGTCATCGTAAAAATTCATTTTCGAATTTCAACTTCAAATAAGTTTACCAAGGATTATGTCCATGTTGCAAACATCAATGCTTATGATCTCTCCTGTAAGATATCATAAATTGCGTAATGAATTTATTTTATTTTTTGTTTTGTAGAAACGAACAGACAAAACTAATTTGAAATCTTACAGTTAACGGGCATCAAATAAATATGATGTAGAGCGCGATGTTTCAACTATATTACTATAAAAGAAATAGAAAAATAAATCATAAAACTTCTGCAGATGGAATTACTAATCATTTTAAGAATATGAATATGAAGAATGAAAAAATACGATATGGAACCGATATAAACGAATACCTCTTTTATTGTTACTAAAACAAAACTTAGCAATACAAAACCAGCATCAACAGCCAACCTCTGATTGAACTGATGTCTGCAAGTTAATCATTTCGTAACATTTTCCTTCAGCTGAACCATCTATATTAAATAAATTCAGACAGCAGTAGTTAAAAGTTTATTATTATGATCAATATTATTCATAATATTAGTTAATGTCCAATCCAGAAACAATAATAATTCAGTGCAAATCAAATCCTCAGAGAGTTTTGTAATACAAAGAACACTTTAAATTTTCTTTTTATCTATGAAAGCAATTATACGTTTGAGGTACACTAAACAAGAGGCTAAATGCAAACAATGGAAACATTGATTGCCACAGCCATTTTCTAAAATCAATGGCATTTAGCACTAATTTTGTCCTTTTTTTTATCTTTTTAGTACGTAAACTTGGAAGTATTTAAACAATCAAAGCAGGCAAGCATTCAAGACCAGAGAAAGGAGAGGGGGGAGAGAAATTACTTTTTTTTTCAAATTGTATAAGAAAGAACATATGTTAACACTTTGTTTCACAATTTAGTAAATTTCCACTGGGCCGTTATCTCCAAGCAAAAACAAGAGCGAAAAAAACTCTTTATAGCATCGTATTAGCAGTAAACAGGCCTATTTTCAAAGTTGGGGCATGGCATAAACGCAGTTGCAAATCTGTTAAGAGATAAGATTTCCCAGACAAAAAGATCATTTGAATTTGGTTGCGCAAATGCTTTGTACGCTTCTCACAGTGAGTGATCAATCTCTGCGATACAATCAAATTCACTCGACTATTTTTTTTTCTTTTCCTCCAACACTTGACAAGGAAAAGAAAAGCCCATGAAAAGCCGATGGTTATTATTATTATTTTTTTAATGCCGAGTTAGACTTTTATTATGAAATTCGGAGGAAGAGATTCGCATAAATAACATCCACCGATGAAAGGAAAGGATATGAAAAATAAAAGAGAACGGGAACGAATGTGGAGGATATGAAGATGAAAAAACATGGCCTTTTCTCAAAAACTGATGGCAGAGGATATTGACTCTCAGGAAATCAAATTTAGAAGTCAACAATAATAATTTTCCTAAAAAGAACTTTAACTAGTTAACATTTATTTTTAGTTTAAGTATCCGACAAAGAAAAGATGAATTTGGTTGAACATTTGCATTTTTATTTTTTTCCAGTGTCAAAAAAATATGTCCAGTGATATGTTTATCTTGTATCTATGTCAGTTAAAAGTTATAGCAAACTATTGACATGTCAGTGATATTTATTTATAAAGATTTAAAACTTTAAATACAGTTTTTGAAAAATGAATTTTTTTACTCATAAATCTTCTATACGGGCAATGCCGTATCTCAAAAATATAATCTAAATATCTTCATAAATTTATAATTAGTACTTTTTATGTTGTACAGAATATTATGAACTATGGATTTGATGTTGAAGTGGATGTATTATTGGTTTAATGCAAATACTGTTGAAAAAAATTCCAAAATGTCATTGGCAATTTTATGTATTATACATAAAAATTTTATTTTCGAATATAATTCTTAGATAATAGTAAATTACACTCTTAAGATAAGTTATGCACGTAATGTTACTAAAAAAATTAAAAAGTGTTAAAAAAAATTTTCTCTGTAAGAATCCTACAGTATAATAAAATTATGAATAAATGCTAAATGCTCATATCAAAATATGTTTTTACTTCAAGAGCTGCATATATAATCAAATAATTTCACTTTTATTCACCATTTTATCCTTATATTGATAAAAAAACATTATATAAACTTTAAAACTAACTTCGAGTTAAAAATTATTAACAGTTAGAATAATAGCAAAATAAACATAAAACCTCATATAAACATAACTTGCTGTGGATTCTGACTAAATCAAATTATTCTAGAATAGTAGTTCTAAAGTTTTTAAGGTCAGGGGCGTTATTTTCAATATCAGCTTTAAGGACTTTCTTTTCAAAAGATTGTTAAAACCATTCCTTTACTTCTTTTGATAAATTGTAGAGTTTTAAATAGTTAATATTGAAAATCATTTCGGATAATAGATATAAATTTATTCGTTTTCAAAACATAAAGTTTCTTTGTAACAAAATTGGAGCATATATTTTCTCAGTTCAATATCAGCATTTGATTTTCTCGCCTCTCCCCCTCCCTCCCCCTTTTTAAAAAGTTTTATGTTTCAGTTAGCTCCTATAATCTTTTGACGCCCCCCCTTTAACGGATAACATAGGAAAGGTAAAAATAATTTATTTCGAAAAAAAAAAAAACGGCTTTTAAATTCATTTCGAAACATATAATATTCTAATGGGAATGTTAACGATTTCATCCCAATGAACATCAAAAGGCTGTAAATTAGAAACGAATTTCAGATTTACATTTCTCATCAAAAATGAATATACTCAGTGCTGAAGACCTAAAATAAATTAGAAAATGCTATAAATGTAGCGAATATCTTCTGAAAGCAGAAAAATTAATGAAAATGTATTCAATTTATTTTCAAAAAAGTAACTCAGATTTTTTCGTTTTTATTTGCTTTTTTTCTTTTCAAATTCACACATTTTTAATAATAAAAAACGAGCCATATCATTCAAGATTTCAGATTTTCATTGTTAAAACACAGCAAACAATTCTTTTTCTTTTACATTTTAATACAAATTAAATAAATAAAAAACTATAAAAACAATTTTTCAAGTTATAATACTCTTGAAACGGCCTTTCAATAATATTAAAGGAATAAAAAAAAAATTACCGCAATTCACGAGCAAATAGATTGAATTTCCAGTTCGCATGCAAAATAAAACATGTCGTTACTTGTGAAGAAATACTAAGTGTTGGTTTCCGAAATCTGATAGGGACTTTAAACAAGCGTGAAAGATGCTCTTTGCTTGCGATATCTGTGTGTGGAGCCTCATATTAATCAGGGCACTCAAGTATACACAACCGAAAGTCCCGAAGATTATTCACTCAGGCTTAAAACAATAAAAGCTAGAGAACCGTAGTGCAGTAATAAGGCTTCAAAAGAGAGTGAACGAAAGATCTTCACCAAAACCTCAGGTTAAACCATCCGTATAACAAATATCTTGTAGAACAAAAACCATTTCAGCGTAGAAGGGGGAAAGGGAGGAATTTCCAGAATCAAAATAATGATGCCGAAGGGACGGAATAAAAAAGAAAAGAAAAGACAGAAAGAGAAATAAACAAAGAAAACGAAACGAAAAATTTTCCGAAAGAAATTTAAGGCGAACAGAGTACCAGTAGTTTATTCCGGAGAATAATAAAATAATAAGAAGAAAGAATGATGAAAGAAATAAAGAAAAGGAAAAATAGAACTGCTCGTCTCTAATCGTCTGAGAATAGGGTGGGAGATACTGAGTAGGGGGAGCGGGGAGATCTCGAGTAAGGAGGGGTAATTTGTAGAAGTGTTGGGGCAGATGGGGTCGGGCAACCACCTCTGAGGAATCGGGCAGTGTCCTCTTTTTCTCTCTCTCTATGAAAATTTTATTTATGATTTTCTAATAGAGGACATTTGTAAATAGACATTTTTTAAAGAAAAAAAGATTTCAATAACTGGTAAAATATAAGTGAGTTAAAAAAAATACTCTACTATAAAAAAGTTAAAACTAAATAAAAATTAAAGTAATAATAGTTTAGGCACTAAAATTAAATTTAAAATTTAAAAATTAAATTTTTGATTAATTAAAAAAATTAAATTAGTGGAAATATCTTATTTAAACACTTAATTCATTTTTCAAGATAGCATTCTAAATATCAACAAGACAATTTTTTTAAATATATTATGCAGAATCCAAAAGCTGTTAGTAAGAAGCTGTAATGGAAAAAAATTACCAGAGACGGATGCCTTTGTAAATTACGCTATGGAAATGCTAGATACTAATATTTCGAAATGATTACTAAAAGCATTGAATCGATAGCAACAGTTTGTATCCTTAATTAGTAAAGCCAAAGAACCAGCACCCCAAATAACCATTATTTATAACTAATTTGGAACATTTTTATTTCATACAGAAGTTCGTAAACCTAAGGATAAATTATTAATGGTCACCTGTCACCCATTACCACTTACTTTTAAAAGGAATTTCAAAAAATACTTTCATTATAAATTCTGTGCAGCAGAGAGCTCAACAGAGTTCCTCAGCCTTAACCAAAATATAGATTTTGCTACTTTTTAGTATGAAAATTCATGATTCTTAGTATGTCATCAATGATTGTCTAGATCCCACAACCAATCAGTTTCAAAATATATAAGAAATTAAAATTTTGCTATGCTTCCATTTTCAGTCCCAATAAGTAGAACTGTTTTACCAATTTTATTCTTCATTTTTTTTCTTCATATTTTTTTCAATGAACCTAACTATACAGAATGTTCTGCGTTTATTTGCAAGCATAATTTAAAATAAAAATTTTATTGCTCTGATAAGATGTAATTCATCATTAATTGGCATTTGATTAATTCTATCAAAATGGTCGATGAAGCTGGTCGTCAAAGGTGGCTAGTATTAAATAAAAAATACTCTGAAATTAGTTAAAAGCTAATTTTATTAAAATGAATTTTTTACAAGTCACAATAAGTAAACTAGAAGGCATTATATCGTCACAGAACTAATTAAAAATGAAACTGAAAAAAATCTACGATTAAATCTTTTCAGAAAAAGAGTTCTCAGGCCCTAATTTTTTTTAATGCATTTTTTCTAATTGACCAAAAATAATGCGAAAAGGAAGTAAAAACATATTAAATTTAATAAAGAATTCATTTACAATCCCTTCCTAACCTCTTATTATAAAGGCTTAATGATAATAAAGTGAACTACTTATTAAGCCAGCAGCTACCATCAAAAATAATGAAGATAAGGTTCATCAATTACTACAACTCAAACAAATAGCCGGGGAAAAATAAAAAAAATAAAACGGCAGCATATAATCATCAATCACTGGCGACACTTTTTCTCACGCTCTCGTTGTACAGTGAGGAAAAATTACGACTCCATATTTTTTTATTATTATTACTTACCGGGAGGATTTCTGAAAAGTCGAATCAAAACTTTTCTATTTACATTTTTTTTCTAGCTTTGCGATGATGTTTTCCAAGGGTCCTAGGCAAATAACTATGATTGTGCATTGATTTATTCATCTTCATTATTAATTGATAAAAAATATTTGTGTAACTTCGTTATTTTATAAATATTTAGCATAATTGCTCTCATTTTAGTAGTTAATTTAAAGCTTATGGCTATCCTGGCTGGAAATAAGTTTCAGTTGAACAAATGCAATAAAAAGTTTTTTTGTACCTTTATATTTTAGAGTTGTAAAATTCGAAAGGATTTTTATAATTTGGAATTTCAAGAGTTAGTTTTGATTGATGGCAATTTTTTTTATAGTTTCTGAATCATAATTTTATACTGAAAAGACAACTCAGAGGCATTTAGAGTATCCACACTAAAATTCATATATTCAGGAAATCCACTCTAAAATCTATATATTCAGGATATCCAATCTAAAATCCATATATTCAGGATATCCACTCTAATATCCAAATAAGCGGGATATCCACTCTAAAATCCATATATTCAGGGCATACACTCTAATCGTAGCCTTGTAATTAAATTTCAATCCATTAGAGATAAGCATATACTTAGAACCGAGAAAATTAAATAAACATAAATTGCTTATAAAATCCTTAAAATAGGCATGAGGATAATATTTAATGATTTACATATTATAAAGTATTTTTCCATTGAAAGTCATGCCTTTTTTAAGGATTTATCAGTTATACCATGATTAGAATGGACATTTGATATACACTGATTAATACGAAATTGTTAATATAAAATCAATATAAATTAAAATCAAATTAGGATTCTTTACGTTTCAATATCCTGAGACGACCACTTTCCGATTATTCCATCTCACTAAAAGATGACCCGCGGAAGTTTATGAACATTTTTGAAATTCACTTTATTGTTAAATTTAAGCATCCCTTACTCTCATCTTTTCTCTCACCCCTATTTTTTCGAATTAAAGTCACCTTGAAGCATACGCTAAAGTGTGGAGGGTTTTAGAATCCATTGGCAAACAGTATATAACTTTGTAATAAACAATATTCCTTAAGATTCCATTCCATTTTACAATATTCCTTATGTTACACATCGTTGATCAGATAAGTTACTATAGTGTTACTCAGCAAATGATAAGAACATTTTATTTCCCAAATTCATACTAAATATATACAGTTCATAATAAATAAATACATTCATTCCAAATTCATACAATTCATATTATTTATAAATTCTGTATGATCTTTCATTTTAAATTCATCTAATGAAATTCCTATCTGAGCGTGTTATTAAATATTTAACTATGACGTCCTGTCAGGCGTACATTTCCAAATTTACACTGGCGCAAAAAGAAATTAAAACTTAATTTTTAAAGTTACCTTCTGATCATTGCTAAAGAAACAAAAGCGATTAAAATGGCAGTCACGAAACGGTAATGAATGCAATAAAATTTTTTAATAATTAAACAAGTCTTCTGACTCATAGGCATTTCCCACATACCAATGAGTCAACAGGGGAAAAAAAGGAAAAGCGAGGAAATAGTCAGAAGAAAAATTCCCTATTAAAAAAAACATGCAAAACCTAAAATATCGCATCTGTCCATGCATGTGTTTGAATTTTAATAACGCAATCTGATAAACGTTTATGTCTCGCAGCTGTAACTTCATACGAAATTAATCTATTTGCATTTGGGGTGAATGAGGAATTGCTGTTTCCATAGCGAAGGAATCTTAAAAAAGAAAGTAAGCGAAAAAAATCGCGTTCTTTATTTTTCGTTTTGTTCTGATAATATCAAAAGATTATTTACATCATAGGTGAAATTTTAACGTGTCAAAAAAACACTTTTTTAAAAGTAAAATAAGAGTTTTCCTTATCAAATGAATATTTGGACATTATTTTTCACCTCTTTTCTTAAAGAATTCTGATATGAAAATTAAGTTAAATAATTTTGACTATTATCGAAACTAAAATTTAATTAATAAATTATACGGACATATAAAAATGTGCACAGCCATCATAGTTTTTAATTATGCAAGTTGTTTGATTAACTCTTGGTTGTGTCCCCAATAAATCTCATGCAAATTTTTCTGTCAGAATTTTTAGGATTTATCAATAAAATTTGAAAAAAACATTAAATTAAAATTACATCAAATTATTATTTATGTATTAGAAAAATTACAATTGTTTCTGATATACATCAATAATTATGTCTCTTGAAAAAATGAAGCAAATAAGAAGTGAATTATTACTTAGTTTTATATTTTTGAAGAAAAAAAAACAGTTAAAATTAAGAAGATTTTTTTAATGTTTTTATTTTTCCTTTCGCGTTTATTTCGAATAATCGAATGCATTTCTGTTTTGAAAATGTTTTATCTCGATTGATTACCACATAGTTCTAAATCATTTAGATGTCAAGTATCCATTTCCTTTTCGAAACAATACAAAATTATTTCATAGGATTACGATTACAATTTAATTTTGTAATAATAATCGAATTCTTTTAAACTATATGAATTATATAATAAATTTTTGAATAGTATATATTTATGACTAAGCAATATTTTAAAATTTATGAAGAAAAGGAAATTCGCTACAGATCTAAGCAAAATAAAATAATAATAATAAAACATTTAGATCTTAAATATAGAAAATAATATGCTGTCATGTCAACATCGAACAAAAAATTGCATTTTGCTTTAAATAAATCGAAAACTTTAAAATAACATATCGCCATTTACTCTACATATTTAAATACTAGGATCAAATATTTCTGAAAGCTAAAACGTTAAAGGCGTTTAAAATCCTTCTACCTATTAAGGTAATACTTGTCCTCAGAAAAGATAATTTCAAGATTGGCAGACAACAACAACATTAAAACAGAAACTCTTTTGGAATCAGCAATCACACAATAACACTCTCTTTTAATGAGTTTCATAATGAATTCCAAATATTTTGGATTTTATGCAACCATTCATTTTCGCGGCATTTAATAAGCCTGAAAATTTGCCGCCAAGCTTTTTATTTACCATATTCTGTTCTAATTCATGATAAATTTAAGTAATTATTCAAAATAAGAGAAAATTGTTTTTGTCCTTTTTAAGTCAGAAAGTAATGGGAGAAAAGGTTAACGCTCGTTTTTCTGAAAAACAAGAGCAGAAGAAACCGTACGTTTATTACCGAAAAGTGGAATTTCAAATTAAAAATAGGTATTGAAATTAAAATGCATTTGTGCCTTTTGGCAATCGCCAAATCACAGATGACGAGTGAATATGGAAGCCTGCTCACTTCCGGGCACACCTAAAGTGATCACGACAGAATCAACTCCGGAAGAGAGAAGACACGATTCGAGATGGCAGATTATGATAACGATTATATACGACACTTAAAGTGATCGATATTTCCACCACTTCTTAACTCTTCCATTTTTTTTTATTATTTTTTTTATGCGCTTGAGAAAGATCATAAGGCAAAGGGCGTATGTTGACGAGATGGGAAACAAACAAATAAAACGGAAAGATATTTGGTCATTATCAGTGATGCATGAAATAAACTCGGGTTGTACAATTATGGTCAGGGGATAGTTTAATATCGTGCCAGGTACTATAAGATGGAGACATTTTTTTATTATTATTTTGGTTTATTTTTTTGCTTCTAGATTCCGTTCGGATTTTTATTTATTGCTTTATTCGATTACGATTTCTTGCTTCGAAAAAGTAATAACGTGTGGTTGCATGATTGAAACATTTTATTTATTCTCAAGTGAAAAAATATATGACACAGGAATAAGTACAGACAATAGCTTCGGCTGCCGATAGCCACTCTGATTTTGGCAAGTTATTTTGATGTGAAGAAATACCAACCATTAGCCTGCTTTTGATTATTAATGTGAGTTTTCTTACTACATTCAGAAGTACCATTTTGTGAGATATTAACTTATAACATAAGTGATTACTGGCTGGAGATTTGTGTCGTGTGGCAATGGTCAGCAAAGTGCTGATACAAATGCTGGAAAGTAATAAAGTATTTCCTTTAATCGAAAAAGAGATTACTTATAGAATATTCACTTGAGGTAATTTTATGCTAGTTATTTAAAATGTATTTATTTTTATTCTCAAAGAACATTCACTTTTTTTTATATATAAAAACGTAACACCAATTGGAAAAATTATATTTCACAGATTTGCTTGCTTCGCAGACTTGGATTTTTTTTTTTCAAAAAGAAATATTATAAAACTATATTTCGAATACATTTAAATCACAGCGCTAGATTTTTGCGAGCAAATTTTACAAACTTCAAAACTATCAAAATACTGTATTCAAGAATTAGAAAAGTAAGCCATAATCGTTGCTATAAAAATGCGCGAAACTATCTCTTTCCTTAACCCTTTATTTACTGATGGTACTTATAGTACATAAGTACATTTAAAATCTGGATTATATTTTAGAAATATGACTATTTTTGCCGATGGTATTCTAAAAAACACGGAGAATGCAATCCAAATAGCAAAGAAGTTAATATAAGCTAAAAAAAGGAATGAGAAATCTTTAATTCATAATTAAATTAATTAAGATATTTCTATTAATTAAATTTTTTTCTCTTGGGTTCTCTGGGATTATTCTGCAAGGAAACTTAACTACTGGTGCAAAAATGAAGTTGAAAAACTGATGGCAGCATAATTCAATAGATAAAGAGTTAAAACCAAAAAGTGACATTTCAATAAGCAAATCTTTTAAAAATTAAGAATGTTTGAAGAAATAGATTTTCATCAAAATACAACTTGCTTATGAATGAGTCCAATCCGCTGTATCAGCTTATTTATGATTTAGACGAATGTACTTCCTACAGTAATTTCAAACATCAGTTCCCAAGCAAAGCTGTTGGACGCCATCCTATCTGCATGTTGTGTCTTTATCTACTGATACATGAGTGGTCCTTTGGGCGCCTCTAAAAGCATTTCAATACTTCCAAAATAAAAAAGAAGAAAGAAATTTTAGCGTTTGGACAGAGGAAATTTTTAGCCATCACAAAATACGAATCAGATTTTTCAAACAATAAATCTTTGAACTTCAACCTCTTCCTTCCCATCCCTCCCAATCATTATTTAAAAATATTAACTTAAATTTTTTTAATAAAATTATTATCAGTTTGAATGTAGTTCTGTTCGTTTCACGAATAAGTGTCCCCTCGCGTTTTCTTTGTCACTTAATAATCTTTATTCCTTTTTCATTACTTGTTTCAAATAATGTAACAGAACACTAAATCGATGCTATTCTATTTTAATTGAATAAATTAGCAATTTAAAATATAAGCATAAAATTATATCAGTATGTTGGTGCAAGTTGTTAAGTATTTAGATACACAGCAAAATACCAAAATCAGAAATATCGGACGAAACTGATAAACAATTGATATAAAGCTGTAAAAACTGATTCTGGCAATCATTGCGTCAACTGACACTCTAGATAAGAGGAATAATTATCTGAAATCTTTAAAAACAACAGGGCACACTTTTAAGTCGACTTATCAGACTAGCTAATAATCTTGCCTTAACATATGATACCTTCAGTTGTTTTTTTTTAATTGTCAACGCCTTTTTTTTTTACATTCTAACGTCAAATTATCACTACCATAAAGAGCCAATTTCATTTATGAGCATCGATATGATTTATTTATTAGTTAGTTGATATGATTTTATTTATTGATTAATTTGAAGCAGCATAGTCAAAAATATGCCTCTTATGCCAGAAAATTCCAAACATTCCATTCATTTATGAGTTCTTTTACAGCTCAAAGACCGGACAGAAAAAAAATTACAGCATTTAGGAGAATTAATAGAATGTTAGTTATAAATATAATATATAACTCTTCAAATATAATATCAATATACCCAGCGATATATTAATATTAAATTTATTCTAAAATTATAGTAATTATTTCTAGAAAAAAAATTTCTTGAAATAAGTTTGCAAAATCAATTTTAAAAAAGCCCTAAGTTTAAAAAAAAGATAAAGTTTAAAAAGAGATATTCAATAGAATCCAAAGTAAGATTAATTTACAAACATAATGTTTTGCAGTAATCATTCAAGAAATTCTATTTATTTGTGATATAATTCGTCAATAACAGTACAATCCGTCATCTTTCCCTTCCGAAATCACAATCTGTAAATTAGGTATAACGATTTACAGAAAAATCACACTTGGTTTTCATAAAAATAAATAAATAGATAAAAAAATTTAAAAAAAAACTATTTACGGGAAAAATAATAATATGATTCATATCTCGGGATGAAGGAACTCAGATTTAAATCATGGAATGACTTTTTTTTCTTTCCGTTTATTCTAATTCTTCTTTTGATTTAATTCCCCCTCCCCTCCCCTTTTTCGGGTGCGTCAGTTCACTTCATTACACTATCAGAATGATCACGTGACGGCGAAGCCTTCAGTAGAAAAACCGAGACGACTGTTATTAAAGGAAAGTCGTAAACAGTCATTAGAAAAAAGGACCCAACTCGCCCGCTTCCCATGGCCTGTTAAGGCTAGGAAGCTGGTTTGAGAAGCCATGATGGCCTTATTACACGTTTATGCCGTACGACGGCAGCAGAGGAAAAGTTATGCTAAAATAATTGACGAGCCCGTGTGAATCCTTTTTTACTCCACCACGAATTAAAAAAAGTCCGTCCGTTGGATTTTTGAACTTGACATTCAGTTGCTGATACATCAGTCTTTGCTATTAAATCATGAGAATACCCCCCCTTTTTTTTTATCTTCTTCAAGGATCTAAAACTCAGTATATGATTGGATATACATAACTTGAGAGTCAGTTTTAAAATAGTATTATTAATTTTTAAAGCATTAAATTATGTAGATGTTATCTCCAATATTTGCTCTTTAAAATGATAAAAACTGCAAAAAAATAATCCAATTAACCACTTAACATTTTATTTTCTTTACTCTCTAATAAGACGACACCTTCTATTTTGGGAATATTTTCTTATTTTGATTCAAATGGAGATCCTTCGAAAATTTGACTTATCTACGTATTTGAAGTCATTTTACTATAGATTTATAATTGTTATGACTGGTTTATTTTTTTGTTTACAACTATCAAAATTCGATAAATAGATGCACGTACGGCAACTGTACGGCAAAACAGTTAAGTGATTAATAATTAACTAGTTCATCAGTTATACAAATTGGAGGTATTTAATTTATATCGTAATTTATGCAAATATTTGTCTTTTTTCGTCCTGCCTTTATCATCATAATATATAAAGAGCGTATTTAATACCATAGGAATTGATTATAGGTCATCCAAAAAATTATGAGAAGTCCATTTAAAAAAAAATAAAATAAAGATACACTTTCGTACATTTTAAAATATCAGTAAATAACTTCATTGAAATTGTGTGCCTTTTTTATTTCATTCCCAGCCAAAAGTTTGAACAAATAAGGTAACATTAATAAGTAACTACAAATTTTTCACTTCTGTTTGAAAAAATAAATATAAAATATCCTTTAACTGGAAGTTTTAAATATATCATCAAAAACTAACATTTAGAAAACACGCACACATACACATACATACACGACAGAGTTTGCCATTTTACAAATAGGAAACTGTAGTGTGCGAAAAAGTTCAAATTTAAAAAAAATCTAGCGCTAATTTTGTTAGATATAACGGAAATATCAGAATGCGTGGTCATATTTTATAAGTTTTTAAAGCTACGAAAGTAGACTGAAATAAAAAAAAATAATCTCAACAGAAATGAAAGCCTATTTATTTATTTTTAATTATCTCTAACGGATTAAGTGGAAACGTTAGAAAGAATATGAAAATGAATCACAAGTCAGAAGAAGAAAGGTTGATACAAAATAATTTATATTATTGTTAGCAATAATGCAAAAAAAAAAAAAAAAAAAAACACGCATGAAAATACTATTCTGTATTAAACTTTTTATTTTAAATAGGAGGACTAAGTTCATTATAATGATTATATTTCAGCAACGTTTTAAAGGTTAATCATTTTTTAGTTTAATTAAAATTAAATATAACTATTAAACTTAACCCAAATCATTAATGACGCATCCAAATGAATTAAAAATATATAATAGAAATGAAAGAACAAAAATTTTAATTTTGTTTACTTTTTAGCTAATTCAGTAACTTCCATGGTAGCTATATAGCTATTTCGAATAAGCATTTTTCGTAATGTTTTTCACGCATGAGTAGGAATATTTTGATTCATTATGCAACTATTTCAAATGTCAAATAAACAGATATAATAAAAGGGAAGCTTTTATAGAATTCGATTAACTGCTTATAAAATATGTGAAAAGAAATATAATTGAAATGAAAAGCTTTAATGTATGTTATGTACTAAAGACGGTAAAATTTCAATAAGTGTTTGATTGTATTTGTAAATATTTATACAAATGTGATCCAAATCTAAAATCTAAAAAGTTATATATCTTCATATCAGGATGATATCCTTTAAAGGACTCTTCTTCTAATGAGCGAATTAAAGTATAGTTTCAATCATTTTCTTTTTTTTTAATATTCTTTTTTGTGAAGGTTGTAATTAGATATCTTTATCCACTTTATAATAAAAATTAAAAATGGTATTTTACTAATATTATTAAGTATTTCAATTAATAATATTACTAAGTATTTCAATGTAAAATATTTTATATTTTTTTCACTATCGACTTGTCTTGGGCTGTAAAATATTTTACATTTTTTTTTCACTATCGACTTCTCTTGCTTGTGCTGTAAAATATTTCTAAAATATTTTTCGCGCCTTAAACATGTCGAACACAAACAAAAATAAGTTTGATTAAAGATTTTATTCAGAAAAATTTAACGAAATATTCTTAGTTTTAAAAAACTTCCTAAATAATATTTGTGACAGAAGTTCACAATGTCAATTTTAATTATAAGCTGAGATTTCACATACGTGATATTATTTGAGGGTCGATCCCTATAGTTATAGAACTTTGCTTTGAAATGCATAAGCATAGAATTTAATTATGTACAAAAAAGTTATTTATTTGACTGAAATCCTCTTTTCATGAGAATAACGTCAACATCACAAATTAGATATTTTCATTTTCCTTGGGTACACAGATGATAAGTACTAAAAGATATTCAACTCTTAGGATGGGAAAATATTTTATACGATGAAAAAAAATTAAATAAAAAAATAATATCAGAAATAAAATATTTTGAATTTTTTGTTCCGATCTGTACGAAAACTTTCGAGGTACAAACAAAGTTCAAAGATTCTGTTGATAGTAGGTATTTGTTTTTCAAGAGTTATCATTCACACGGCCGACTGTTGCGTCGAAAAATGAAATCGCTGATTCGGGTTGGTTCAAGTCGATAAAATTTATATCATTTTAGTCGCTAATCAGATGAAATCGAGAGAGTGTTTTTATAACAGCAATGGGCGATTTTTTTGCAAAAAATAAATAAATAAATAATAAAAAACTTTATAGTGTGTTAGAAATATTTTTATGTCGTCGTTGATCATCAGATTTTGTATTATTTTTATTAATTATAATTGATATTTGTTTTCAATTAGAAATGAAATTCTTGTTCCATTTTTATTAATAATAAAAGTTTGATTTAACAATCAAAATTCAGTAACATATTAAAGCAATCAAGGCAATCGATGAAATAAATCAATTTCAATTTATATATTAAGTTTTCTTGACCATAACAAAATAATAAACCTTAACCCTTCGCACTTCGAAAAGTAATTAGATGCAAAATAATTCACCCAATACAAAGATTTGTTTATTACCATGAAAAATAAATACACATAATCATTTTAAGTCAAATGTCTTTGAAAAATTAATCTACATCTCTTAACCATTATGTAGGCGTTTTTAACAATTAAATTTGAAAAATAAATAAATAAAATGTCAAAATGATGCATAGTCTTGAATGTCGAGTCACTCTCGACATCGAACTGCAAAAGGTTAAAAGTTTCAACCACTTCCAAAATAGAAAACAGTTTCCTTTTTATACAAGAAAAGTCAATATTTGAAATCCACAATATTCTTTAAAAATCTTTCTGAAATCCTAACAATATAATATCAGTATTACAATTAGTAACAAAATTAAAATTTTCTGATAAATTTTACAAAATGACCGAAAGCTATTCAAATTGTATAAAATCAGATTTAAATAAAAATAAAATGAAATTTTAGACGCTTGTTAACACTTTGTATAGCAAAATTATTTTACTAAAATTACAATTTAATCTTCTTCAAATAACATATATAATTTGTTACAACGAAATAATGAAACCATCTCCTTGTTGAGCTGAAGCGATCTTCTTCGTATGTTTACCAAATCATTATAGTATTAGAAGAAGAATCAAGTTCTCTGATAATTATGGTAATAACCTGTTTTATAAAATTATATTCGCTCACTTATAAAACATATAATTTTTTTAATTCATTTTGCTTATTTTTTCACGCATTTTCAAGATAGAAACAAGTGAAATTAACTTGATGCTTTTTGGATTTTAAGCAAATAATTTAATATATTTCTCAACATTTTGTAACTCGTAATAACTGTAAGCTGCTTTAAGCTTAGAAAAGCAAAGCTGTATCATATATACACAAAAATAATTGAAAATCCCGAAAATTTTTGCGAATGGTGATATTAGTCTATGTTACTGCATAAGAAATAAACAATTTGTTTTCCACTAATTAAAGTTGAAAAAAACCGAGAAAAATATACAACAATATAGAAAACGGTTTTTTAAAAACTGAGAAAATTTTTCTAAAAGAATAAAAAAAGTGGTATTGGCAAATTAAATATTCACTGAATGAAAGAATGACTTATAATAAAAAAAAGAAAAAAGAGACCTATGATGATTTGATAGGTTCTATTAACTATATCGTATTAAATACATCATTATGATATTTAAATAGCATTAATT
The DNA here is from genome assembly GCA_026289955.1 of Argiope argentata. Classification (NCBI taxonomy): domain Eukaryota; kingdom Metazoa; phylum Arthropoda; class Arachnida; order Araneae; family Araneidae; genus Argiope; species Argiope argentata. Next base: position 67,643 of record JAOUZG010039351.1, read on the forward strand.
TTCCGGTTTTATATCTCAAATTAAAAATATTAATAAAAAATTAGCAAAAATTGCAAATTTAATAGTAATTATTATTAATATTAAATTCGAAAATAATATGAGTATCCCGAGCATTCCAATAGTTTCTCACAATCAATACAGTCAAAATATTAACTGTCCATAAGTTTAGCCTTCATACTCCCTTCAATTTTTAGATGCTAATTTAATGTTATGAGAATCGATTTATAAATTTGTTGCGATTGATAAGGGAAAAAAGCAATCCTAAAGCTGCCCCATCCTTAGAATATAAACCAAAATGTAATTTATTTCCAAGAAAATATACAGATACAAGAAAACATAAGTTAACCTCCAGCTGAGCCAGCATTCTTCCGTTTCTTTTTCTTAACTGGAAACTTATGAAAAAAAGTATAATTTAAAACCACCTGAGTACGGGAAAAGTAAAACAAATGGACGCCCTCCTTCGTAAAACCCCGATGTACCTGCGCTGAGAAATCCTACCAACGAGTGGGTTGGCTGAAGGAGTTAGAAGTAGGCCATCGGTTTAATAACGGTCATTTTCCGCCTGACCGCGTAATAGCCCTCCAACCCTCCTCCCCCTGTTCTATCCCCCCCTCAACTCTTCAATTTACTGAGGGTCCGTCCGTCCATCGTGTGTGCGTCAGTCATTTCGCCTCTCCAAGATCATTCCTGCTAAAGGAAAACCTGTAATTCGCTCTTACTTTGCAAATTCCCGCCTCTCTGTAACCCTTTTTTTCTATCTGGGCTTCTTTTTGGTTCTTGATTTTGTTTCTTTCGAGAAAATATCTCCAGCACTCGCTGACCAACGCTATTTCCTGCTCAAGGATAAAATGTAGGAACTTGGATCTTCGAATAAGGGATGCCACATACATTGAAACTAGTTCGAGTCTGATACCACCGTTTGAATCCTTTTACAGGTTATGTAATGAGATTATTTGTCATATTTACAAAATATATACATAGACTGAAATATATTTCTTTCTTCTATTTCTTTTATAAAAAAGATTTATTTGAAATTAGAGTAAAATACTCCGAAATTAGAATAAATTCAGAACTTATTATAAGAAACATTCGAATATGCTTTCACAATTCCGGCAATTTAGAATAGTATCTGTATTTTAAATAATCGAATCGAATTTGAAAAGATAAATTAAAGAAGAATGGTTTGATTTTTTTTTATTACCTCGAAGTACAAAAATTACACCAGGTCAACAAACCGTATCTCTGAAACATAAACAAACTGAAAAATATGACGTATGATTCTTTAACACTCTTGGTTGTCCATAAGTTTAACATTCATTCTCTAAATACATACAAGATGATTCGTTTGATTCAAATCAGAGCTTTCCTTTGTGGTGAATTTATATTCTATTAACAAATGAAATCAATTCATTTTGACATTATATATAACATGTTTCGCCAAATTTAATTCTATAAACACTTTACACTTAGCAGAAAGAAAACGGGTATCGGTGAGTAATACATTGTTTACTTGAACCACTTAACTATTTAATTTTCTTTACTACCCAATAAGAAGACACCTTCTATTTTGGGCATATTTATCTTATTTTGATTCAAATGGAAACCCAATGAATCATCTATGTAGTCGAAGTAATTTTAATATTGAATTATAATAGTTATCGATTTATTTTTTGCTTACAAATATCAAAAATTCGATAAATTGATACACGAATGACAATCGGGCAAAACAGTTAAGCAGTTAATATTAGACGATATATTCAATCAAGCTTGTCATGTGACTATGAGGCCTTATGAATGATTCCAATACCTCGGTTTCAGAAAGTTCCAATTCTTGAAAGCTATGGGAAAAAGGGAGCTAAATGCTTTTATAAAATATATTTATCTTATTTAAGAAATGCAATAATCGATTAAAATAACGTTTTTGATTTCTTAATAATTGTGAGAATTTTTCACATTTTCTTTGCAGCTAATAGAGAACATCAAATTATGTAATTGAAAAAGTAGAAAAATTTCTGAATAAAAGTTTTTCACTTATATATTTTTTTGAAGATATTATACCAGGCAATTTTCATACATTTGAAAAAAGTGAACTTGATCTACACAAGAACGAAATATATTTCTTTTAATAAGAAATGTTCATTGATTTGATATTTTTCTACAGAAAATCAGATGTTAAAGCCGAAGAATCCAGTATTCAGGCATTCCTTCATATAGCCAAAATAAATTTTAAATTTGTTAAATTAAAAAGTTTTATGTATATTTGATTATATTTTCGTTTGAAAGAATTTACGGTATATTTTTTACAAAACATGCTATATAGTTGTAATCCACGTTATACAAGGATATGAGAGGTCTTAATAAATAAAACATAATTTTATACACAAAAATAAAAAAGATGCATGATAAATAAAAAATTATGCATGATAATATAAAAAAAATTAAAACAATATTAATTTAATAATTTTCTAAAAAAACTGTAATTTATGTTTTCAAGAAAGGGGGAGATTTAATAATTTGGCAACGAAGTTTTGGAGTATTAATTATAAAGCTCTTGACTTGGTATTCTTAAATTTTCATTTATTACGACCCATGAAGAAGTTCCTCTGTGATAGAAATGTGACTCGGATAACGCTCTTATATGAATCGATAGTGTTCTATGAGATCGAAAGTTTCAAACTAAAAGAGCACTTATGCAAGTACGTCAACATAAATGGCAGTTACGTCAAAAAGTATGGGAGAATTCCCACATATTTCCAAAGGTTTGGAAGAATGCAGGGAAATAAATGCATTTGTGAAAGAATCGGTGCTGTTTACCACTATTTAAAGGAATGCACAGAAATCTCCGAACATGGAAAACATCTGCAAGTTGAAAATAATAACTTGAGTTCAAGGTAATCTTATGACTCTGAATGATGTCTTATGATGTCAAAAATTGTCAGTTTTTTGCCAACTGTTTGAAAGTTTGTAGAGGAGGAGGAGGTCGGTAATTGACAACTTTGGGGCCAATTACCACGAAGAGAATATCTGTTTGACAAATTCGGTCAATGTAAGGATGGACATTACTACAGTCCACAGTCGGCCACAACAAATCCTGTCGATACTGCTACGTTCAGTGGTGGCAGGGTGGTCGGCTGCACACAAGAAGAAGTTGCGTTCAAAAGCAACAGACTGGTAATAATTTCTACATTAATTATCTCATCTTATTATGCATTGAATTTTTTTATTGTTGAGTACAAAATTATGCACGTTGCTTATTGATAGCTCCTCCTATGTTACGTATACATACACATAGACATATGCATACAGTATACACATCACATGTTACATAGTTGCAATCGGTATCTAAATAACTTAAAACAGTTCCAATAAAACCAATACTTTCCGTCGTATCTATCAAAGCACCGAAATTATCAAAAACTTGAGTGCTATTTTATTGGGTGTAAGGCAAAAGGAAGTTGATAAATCATCTTCACCCCTTCGCAGTTCAGGGCTACGAGGTTGCGTTTGCTTCAAAAAGACAGCCGCCCCGAAGGGTGGGGAGGAGACTCTAATTGAGAAAAAAAATCCAACCGAAGAGGATTCTATTTATCTCATATAAAGGAACCGACACAGGCGGCGGAATATTTGATCGGCATTTTCGCTAATCCAACAACATAGAAATCTTTGATCTTTCCCCGACATAATTTTGATCGTTTAATTTATGTTGTAAAAGGAATAAACGTACGTATTTGCTTCTAATGAAGTTCGGCAATGAGCGATCTTTTAAATGAGGGGGATTTGCAGATCAAGATATCAAGAATTGACTAAAATTAATATTTTCGATGTTCCTGGTTTCGAATAAGTTTTTACCTTCTTTTCTCTCCGAGATTCTTTATTTGCGTTCGTACATCCCCATAGCTGATCTAAATACAACTTCAAATAGGAAATACATCGATATTCTTCCTTTCTACAAGAATTCTTCTTTTTTCTACATCATTCTTCTTTTAGGCACCCTCTATACTCAAAAAACACTCTCTATCTACACAAAAATCTGAAATATTCATACATTTTGTACATATTTAGTATCCATAGTATGTATAACTGTTTATTAAAAAAATGTCTGAATGAAAACTAAAATATTTCAAGATTGGCAATTTAAATTCAAAAAATTTTTTTTAGCTTATCTTGAAAATCACATATTTATTTTGTCTATTTGATTCCAATATCTATTTTTGGTTCATTACTTAGAAGTGTCATTGAGTTACATGGTAGAATCTCAACTTCATAGAAGAATGGTTTGGAATTCAAGAATTAAATCTTGGAAAGATCCGTCATATAAATACACTTGTTAAAATTCAATCTACGTTGAAGATTAAAAGTTGCCACATTGGAGAAGAGTGAAACTTTGAAAAGTGGAGTACTGTGGAATTTGAAAAGTGGAGTACTGTGGAGTTTGAAAAGTGGAGTGCAGAGTTATTTCCAAAGTAGATACTCTCAGCGGCAGGTTTTCAATAAGACAGACTAAACTACTTATCCAAGGTCGCTAAGCTGAGAGGGGAGATAGCAAGCAAGTCGACGAAAAACTTTTATTTGTAATAAATACAAATTCTATGAATTTTAAAAATATTACGATAATGTTGAAATTTATCAAGTATAACAGACCAAATTCCTCCAATTTCTGTTACATTCACTTGGTTATTAGAATATCAATAACCGTAATGTATATATAGTAATACATACAGAGTAAATACATATTCAAAAAGGAAAAAAATAAATAAAAATATTAACCAATTACGCATTATTCGCATGTTGAAAATGCTCTTAAATATGAAATTATTTCAACCATTTTACTAAAAAAAGACGCCTTATGATGAGTGTTACCAAGGGCCCTACCTAATCTACGGCGAAATCCTAGCGATTTTAAGGAAACGTTAATACGACTAAGTTATCACTTTCCATTTATCTAACATTATTAATATGGGTCAATCTCATAACTAAAAATAAGATCTAATAATTAAATGTTACTATGAGATGTTATAACGAAGCCAGAATAACATTCAATTTTCTGTTATGTTCAACTTTCTATGCCCTTCATACAAATAATTTCCAATACAATAGTACAATAATATCCTAATAATTTATTTCGCCGAATTTAGGTTATCAGTGGATATATAGAGCGTCGCGAAATGGGCAAGGCTAACGGAAACAGTGCTGTCCCAAAAGTCTAAATGGAAAAAAAAAAAGAGTTACAGCTTCCAGAATTTCCACCTGGACTCCCCACTTCCACTCCTTGAAGGAAAAGGAGCAGCAAATGAAGTCGAAATTTACGGCAAAGCAATTTCGTTTAAAAAGAAACAACTCAATGGAAACGATTTCAAATGACTTCTAAAACCACTTTTAGACCCAATTTTGCACGCCAATTACCAGAAATGACCATACTGGGCGGCACTTACTCCCTGTTTTCCTTTACGAAAAAGAAATTTCTATTTTGCTAACATTAAAGAAAGAAAGAAAAGAAAAAAACTTAAAAAATTGGGTGGGGGAGACTGAGAGAGATAAGGCTAACTTTTTTTTTCTTCTTTTTTCTTTCTTTCCAAATCTTTCTTCCTTCTCCTTCAAGTGCTTTCAGACTTCAACAAGTAATGAGGTATTCGTTTCAAAATTTCCTACGTTTGTGAGGTAAAAGTGCGTATGTGTGTGTGTGTGTGTGTTCAATTTATCAGAGTGAAAAATAATACAAGGGTGAGCTGCGTCAAATGGAAACCTCACTTTTTCAGGAAAAGCGACACACTTTCTTATTCGCCTTCGCAATTCCCCAAATAAGAGAGCCATAGAGTATTTTGAGAGCTGAAATTTGTGCCTGATCTGTTTAAGGACCTTATTTCTGTTTTCAAAAGAATAAAAGATTTCGCTTCAGAAATAATGATACAGTTTCGAAAGCACCGATTGCAAAAGAAAAAGGCATTGATTACAAAAGAAATGGAGAGAAGGGGTAAATGATTTTTTTTTCCAAAGATTAAAATAGTAACATATTTCGATTGTTTTCATATGAAACCAGATGAACAAAGAAGTTGTAAACAGTGCTTTCTATATGACAGTATCAAAATTTTGAGGCAGAATAAAATATGTGAACCGTGTTGATGCACGCATAAACAAAATATTGCAAAACTAAACACATGTACAAGCTTCATTCAATGCAGATGTTGATATAAGGATACAGTAATGAAGAATATAGGAATACAAATATATAAAAACAATCCAAAGGAAGCCTAAATTTTCACTGAAGTAAAGAGTAGTCCACAATTAATGCAAGATTTGAATTTGCATCCATTTGTGCAATAAAGTGTTGGTAATCCCATTAAAAAAGCATTTGACAGTTGATAGTTTAGAATTAATAGAAAAGGAACATTAAACAATATAAAATTATGTTTTTATTATTGAACAATATTTCAAAAACAATGAAAATCTGGTGGCCAGTTCAGAATTATGGGAACTGTCCTCCTATATCATATGATTTAACACCAATAGATTCCTTATTATGGGTTTATTTAAAGTCGAAAGCCTATGCCAACAAGCACCATTGAAGGAGGAAATTCAACAATGAATCAATGAAATTGAGCCACATTTATGCAAAATGTCACGGAAAACTGACAAAAGAGTGAGTATGTGTCGGTAAAGCCATGGAAGGTCTAAATGTTATCCTATACATAACTCTGTACTTATGTTTTATATCGTCCAACTTTATCGCCGAATTTGAAGTCATCTCCAATGAGTTGCTAAATAGCCAATTATGGCAATCCGACAATGGTGTAATCCGTTTATCTTTATCGCCAAATTTAAATCTGTCCCCAAAAAGATACTAAACCACCGGCGATCATTGGTAAAGACGGTATAATACGTAAGTACCCATAACTCTATTCTGTATACTTTACGATTCAATAAAATTTTAACAATTTAAAGGGAAAAAAACCTGTGTTTTTTTTTATTTTAATTCAAGCTATCCCTGTGAAGCTCCCTTTTCCCTAACCCTATCAGTTACCAAATGTTATTTTAATAGGGATCTAACACTTCAATGGATGAATGGTGACAAATTCAATTCTTGAGTTAATTTGGGGACTCTCTTTAGTTACTGAACATCGACACGTAAACTCTATGCGTGGTTTGCAATTGCAAGCAAGAAAAAGAAGAATTTCATTGAATCAAATATTTTTGGAAGAAAATCAGTATTGTGGTAATTTCAAGTTTAATACTTTTGCAAAAATAACTATCAATGAAAATAAATCTGCCCATCAAACTTATTCGCAAGATAAAACTGCTGCATAGAATTCACAATCTTTCACGTTTGATTAACAGAAGGAATTAAATGTCGCATTATACTTAAATTATTACAGCATCCAATGTAAAATGCTCCAAATGCATTAGTTTCCTTTTAAGAGGGAATGAATTTCTATTACTTGGGAGATGGGCCAACCGAAACCTGTCCTTGAGAATCGAAAGCACCAAATGTAACAAGGTGCATTTCCAACTGATAGGAAAAGAATGTCAAGTACAAATTTAAGTTGTTATCACGATTGAAAAGAAATTACGAAATACCAGCACTTCCTTCCTGTCCTCTGTGAGAAGTCCAGACCTCGAAACCTTTAACGGAATGCTTCGAACTCAATATTTTTCAAAGTTAATTGCGTATTTTAAGGTGCCTTAAATATTTCTTAGAAAAATGTATAGTAAATAAATAAATTTATTAACGTAATACTATAAATGTCTAATTAGGGTTTTTTTTCTTTGTTAAATGGCAAAAGAAATTTACAATTTAAAGTAGTAAGTCTTCCAATACTGATGTATAAATTTTAGAAAATTCTACAAGAATTAAAATTTAGCATAGAATAGTTCAAATAGTTTTTTAAAAAAACGCCAGAGCTATTTTTAAAAGTCGTCAGTTGTTTTCAACTATGGTCAGAAGAGGAAGGCCACATCTGATTCCATTCCTACTTCGAAGTTTTACCTTATGTCAATAAAAAAAATACGATCCAGAGACGGGTTGAAGTAAAAAACAGGAAGCATGAAGTTTGAAATAAAAAATTGAACGCGTGAGAACTAATTGTTATAATTGCCACGACAAGAAATATTAATTATAACTACTTATCAAATCAATAACAAGTAATATGATAATTCAATTATATGCTTATTCAAAAATTTAGGACATAAAGGTATTTGATGATTTTCTGAATTTAACTTATCCTAAGGTTAAAAATTGTGACAGATGATAAATTTCAAGCCATAAAATAGAGAGAATGAACAATGAGACTATAAAATTTTCAGTAGGCTATTTCTTTCAAACTCAAAGAAAGAAAAATCAACATCACTTTTAGATGTAGAGAGTATTTCCATTAAATTCATAACAAAATTATTCAAAATGAATAATATTAAAAGAGAATCAATTTATTACTGTCTGAAAATATTCATGAGATGAAACGAGAATGGCATAAATATTTTTATTTTATTTCATACTGTTGAATACCCTTTTATTACGTAAGTCTGAAAAATAGAGGAAAAGAATATAATTTTTTGTAGTACAATAAATGTAATAAAATATTTAAATTTCTAATGGTTCACATCGTTTAATTACAAAAAACTGAACTTTATTTTTGATTTTTTAATTTATTTAAATCATCTGCACTTTAGATGACCAAATTTTAATCATTTGCATTTAAGAAATTGTATATAACCAAAACACAAATTAATTTTTCTCGTTGATTCTTAAAAGAACTTTTCACTGTTCCTTTTATAATACTTTTCAAAGAGGTTTAATAACTGCATGGGACGACAAAAATTTGAGACACAAATTAGAACACAATATCTTATTAATGGAACTAAAACGTCACTTAATCTGCTAAGTTATAAATTTGTTCCAACTCAGCATTAAAATTAATTTTTATATTTTAATGAAATATGGGGAAATTTATTGTTATGTTTTTATATTCTATCCTGTTATGATGGTTCATTTGCTTTCAATACACTGATGAAATATATATCTATAGGAATATTAAAACTAAAATGAAGAAGAATTGTCTTTCAAACAGAATGCAAAAGTATACCAACACATGCAGTATAATTTCATAACTATTATTGCACTTCAAAAATATTCATTTCTATTGAAAAGTACATCTCGATGGAAATTGGATTTCATTTCTGTCATAAGAATCTTTAATTATTTATTATTTTTAGACTAATACCACAGAATTAAGATATAAACTTAATAATATTCAGCAGCAAACATTTCAAAGTAACAAAATTTAAAAATATGTTAAAAAGTTATTACACACTCGTTTCAGTTATTAATAAAATATACTAAGTTCGAGAATGTACATTTGCGATGCAAACGTTTTAATAACATTAAACACTAATAATTCATACTTTATATTATATGAATGATTTGTATTTATGGGAAATTAAGTTTTTGTAATTATTCATTTATATTTATTAAACAAAAAATACAACGATTAATGACTATATTACATTATATGTACCTCATAGAATCCAGATGAGAATTTATAAGCTCTTGATTCCGAATCTACAAAATTTTTATTCAGTTTTAGTGAATTTGAGTAAAAACTAAATTTCAAGTAAAGAAAAGAGTAAAATAATTTTTTTTATAATGTAGAAAAATGAATCGACTTCGGTAAAAATAAGTATGCCTTCTATTTATAGACATTGAAGTTATTTATTAAACGTTTTATCTTTGTTTACCAATCGGATAAACTGCACGGTTCGGGTTTAACTACTGCCTCCTTAAGTCTGGCATGAAATCCTGCTTTTAATCTTCCAGAATTAAGATAAAACATTTATATTTTCATTCAGTTGTATTCGAATAAAACAACATCAGATTTCTGAAAATTTAGTTTGCATAAAAGACTATAACAGCTTTTGCTTTTTCTATTCCGATTTGAGTTCTGAAACCTGATGTTGATGACTCTGTATAAGGCTTGTGTAAGTCTAGCTACGAGTCTGTTTGCAAGTTAATGATGTACAACGCTCGTTGGCAATCTGTTTGTAAATTAATGATGTACACCGCAAATTGACAAACCTATTTATTAAGGTAAGGATGCAACGCCATTGATGAGCCAACTCCTAAATTAATAACATACAACATTATTTGTAAGCGAGTGATATACACCGTCCTCAGATGAATCTGTAAGCAACGTATAGTGCTGGTTGACGAGTCTGTAATTTAAGATTGTACAGTCCACCAATCTTTGATTGGAATACAAGTTAGATTAATGAGTCGAGATAATTAATTCCCTTAGAAACATTTAAAAAAAATGTAGGTTTTTTTTATACATTCTCATCTTAGAAATAATTACTGGTAAAAAATTAAAATCCCTTTTATATTAAGTATGTATAAAGTGGGCAGTAATATGAAAATACCATTAACATTGGTAATTCTATACATTATTGTAACTTTCTGAAGAGGAATATAAAAAAAGACATTAAAACATTAAAATATATAATATAATTTGGAAGATTGATTGTGATATATTTTGGAAAATTGCATTTGTGCAGCATGTGATAAGCTTATTTTAAAAAGACCCTATAATGTCACAGTATTTTAATATAGGAATATTATTTTATATTGATATTGATAAAGTAATTTAGCAGCGCAAGTGAAAATATCGAATTTAAAAATGCAATTAATTTAAAAGTATATATAAAAATAGGTCAAGAGATAAATCATAATCATTATATTGTTTTTCAATTCCTAATTAATTAATAAAATAATATATCAGTGAACCAATAATAATTTCAGTAGGAATAAATAATAATGTAATGTGAATCTCAAATACAGTTAATAATAAAAATATATAGTGGTCCTTTTTTTAACTTTAACTTTTATAGACTCATCAAATTTTGATCAATCCAATTTTTATTCAATTTATAGACTCTTCTTATTTTGATTAATTCAACACAAAATATGGCAATTATCTAACATTGAATTCATTGATTTGAAAGTAATAGACGTAATCATACGGCTAAGACAAAATAAATAAAATTTAGAAATTACAGACCTAATATTCTATATTACACGGGAAGTAGCTAATCGAGAGTTTCGATTAATTTAACAACTATCTGTGCCTTTGTAGCAGAAAAAAATTATTAGATTTCTAGAGAAATATAGAAAAAGTAGTATTCTAAATACAGACTCGAAATTAATAAAGAAATAGAAAATAATTTTAAGTATCGAAGTCAGATACTGAATATATTACAAATATAGAAAGTATTTATTATATTTCTAGAGAAATATAGAAAACGAAGTATTCTAAATACAGACTCTAAATTAATAAAGAACTAGAATATAATTTTAAGTATCGAAGTCAGATATTGAATATACTACAGATATAGAAAGCATCCAGTATGTTAGTTTTAAGTATCGATGGTATAAAGCTTTGTCCTACTGAAACATCTATAACTCAGATAAGTAACCATAAAAGGGCCTTTTAAAACAGCAACTCAAATTGCTCTAAATGAAACTAAAAAGTTTCCTTATACCATATCACAGTTAGAAATGTCGCGATAATTTTACTTCAGGGAAATCCAATTTTTGTGTCATCCGATTTCCTGGTGGACACAAAGAATATTTTTTCGCCCTCTCCATCCGCCGCAAGACTCGTGTCCAGCGTGAGAATCAGGCCATGGTCTCGAGCAGAAGGACCCTTCCATTCGGTCCCATCCGGGCAAAAGTGTGCTCGGGACCTTGGTCGTCCGCACAAGACCACATATTTCATGCAGCGATGTCAGATAGAAATGGGGACTTGTCCACTCAGACGTGAAGGTCTCTGTCTCTTCGCCGGAGAGAAAACAAAATATTTCCATGCGCGTTTAAAAGCACACGGCCTTCGGGTTTATTGCTGCCACGACTTGGGAGACATTCCGCCGGTGGATTCGGAGGGGCTCCAATTGCTCCCGACTTTCACACGTTCGTTAGGCGGAAAGGGACGCAATTTCCAGGCGATTGGGAAATCCCGAAAGAGGGGTCGTATAGTGGCTGAAAAACGGCAGGAATCGATGAGGGAAAAAGGTGGACGTTTCAGGTGTGCCTAAAGCGAGTTTTAAAGTCTCTTTTAAGTGGCAGATTTAGGTGGTTTGCGGTATAAAGCCACACTTATTCTGTAGCCCACCTTTTAAAGAATATTTTAACTGAATTTCACATTTTCAAATTTTAATAAACAGTTAATGATTGATTTAATAACAGTTAATGATTTTAAAGCCCTATTTTTTATTTTCATAATGTATAAGTATATTGTTAAGTATATTTGTTTATGTGTAATATATTACTAAAATATATATTATAACACTAAAAATAAAATAATAGTTACTAAATAGTATCCACTAAAATCAAGTAATAAAACATGTTTCATATCATAAAAAATTATGCTTTATATCACATAAAGGTTAGACAATTATATTTTTAGATATAAATAATAGCGTTCAATTATTACAACATATCAAAGGGATTTTATTTCGCTTTCTTTAACTGTTTTTTCTTCATTCTAGAAATTTCAAAAAAGCAGATTTTTTAATAAAGATAAATAATCTAGTTAATTACAGATAACAATTAACAGCATTTAACCGAATTTCAGCTATACAAGATATGTATTAAGCATCTATTATTTTAATAATTTTTAAGTGTATTTTTAAGTATATTTGTTTATTTTTAATGCATCACTAAAATACATATTATAATACTAAAAATAAAATAATATCTACTAAATAGTAGCCACTGAAATCAAATAATAAAATATGTTTTATATCCCTAAAAATCATTAAAGTTATGAATTTCTTAAAAAATTAATCAGAAAGGTTAGACAATTATATTTTTTTGATATAAATAATAGCGTTCAATTATAACAACATATCATAGGGAATTTATTTCGCTTTCTTTAATTGTTTTTTCCTCACTCTAGAAATTTTTTTTTAAAAAAAACAGGTTATTAATAAACATAAATAATCTAGTTAATCACAGAAAACAATTAGCAGTATTGAATCAAATTTCAGCTATACAAGATATTAATAAAGCAAATAGCTATTGTTATTTTAATAATTTTTAAGTGTATTGTCTAGTATATTTATTTATTTTAAATATATCATTAAAATATATATTATAACACTCAAAATAAAATAATATCTACTACATAGTACCAACTAAAATAAATAATAAAACATGTTTTAAGTCACTAAAAATTATTAAAGTTATAAATTCCTTTAAAAATTAAAAATAAAGTTTGGATAAATATTTCTTTAGATGTATATATATTTTCCTCCCTCTAGAAATTTCAAAGAAAAAGCAAATTATGAATAAACATAAATAATTTATTTAATTACAGATAACAATTAGCAGCATTTAACCGAATTTCAGCTATACAAGTTATGTATTTAGCAAATAGTAATAGTTATTTTAATAATTTTTAAGTGTATTGTTAAGTATATTTGTTTAATTTTAATATATAATTAAAATATATAACACTCAAAATAAAATAATATCTACTAAATAGTATCCTCTAAAATCAATAATAAAACATGTTTTAAATCACTAAAAAAGATTAAAGTTATAAATTTCTTTAAAAATTAAAAATAAAGTTTGGATAAATATTTCTTTAGATATATATATATGTTCAATTATTAACAATATATTACAGGGAATTTATTTCACTTTCTTTAACTACTTTTTTTTTCTAGAAATTTCCAAGTTTTTTTAAACTTATAAAGACGTTGAATAAGCATAAATAATTTATTTAATTAGAGATAACAATGAGCAGCATTTTTCAACCGGGTTAACTGGATTTCAGCTGAACAATATTTATACTAAGCAAATAGAATTTTATTTCAAATCAAAGACTGCAGCCCATTCTGTTGATGAAACATATAATTCGACATTTTATCTTATAGTAATATTGGCCTTGAATCTTGAACTGAAAAATTGTCCCTAAAATTAAAATTTTTTTGTCCCAATTGCGACACGATTTATTTAATTACATGAATTTAATAAATATTGCTACAAAGTAACTTGTAGGTAAAACAATTCGAACTACAAAGGATTAACTGATCTGAGGTGAAATCACCATTTATATATATAAAAAAATATGTGCTTAAAGTCCTCGGTTATTATTATTATTATTATTTTGCTTTTCTTTTTTATACAAGTTTTTAGAATTCTAAGGCTATTGTTTAGATAAAAAAAACCCCGGCTTGACCCGGATTTTTATGTATTCCTAAGCGATTTTTTTTAAAAAAAAATCTTCGGAAATTAAATCTAAAATCCACAAAAAAAATTTCGTTGCTAAGTAATAAGTAAAACTCAAGCTTTTCTTTGCTTCGGAATTCTAAATCCCTAATTCCAAGGAGTTTTATAGCACGAATAATGCGTTTCTAAACATAGTATACATATTTTTCTTTTATATACATTTGATGCACTGAGGTATCAATTCTTCACAATGAATTACCGTTTAGGAAAAACATATTTATGTTTTCCCTGAATTAATTTTTTTTTCTTCTTGGTTTTGAAAATTCTAGGATTACTTTTCAAATTGTTAAAAACTGTCAATAAAAGAGTTTCTTTTTTACACCAAGTAATTTCCATGGTTAAAAATACTATTTACAGTACAAATCATTTTCCATTTCAATTTCTCCTTTAATAAAAACATGGTTCAACAGAGTTAAACTATTCAAAGCTGGTATTGATTTGAAACACAACTAAAACCATTACACTATCAATCATTAATCATAACAACATTAAGTGAGAGATAGACAGAGGTTGTTTGCTTGGATTTGTAGACTCCTTTCTAGACTTGAACAGAATTATGGAGCCGTCTGCTTTGGATAGATCAGCTAGGTCGATTCATATATACATTAAGTACTTTCAAATTTCCACGCTTATAAATAACTAAGTAAATTTAATGAATATGATAAAAACTTGATCAATTATGCTCAAAGTTAATATTATCTAAACTTGATCAATCATGTAAGTGTTAATATTATCTTATATTTTATAATTCATAGAAATGTTATTCTTATTTTGAACTTATTAATTTGGCAATCAAGCTAATAATTTGTTTGTGATCCCCTTCTATGAGCTTTTCGGCCTTAAATAGATGGAAATCCATAACTAAATCAAGGATATTAAATAACCTAAATGGTGATTATTTGTCTAAATAACAAAAATTTTTATCATGTTTTTAGAGTAATTCAGTTTGTAGTTTTAAAAAATTTGCGAGGCCGAGCACTCGATTTTATTTAATTTAAAATCAAGCGTCACTTAGATTTTGGAATACTATTAGATTCCTAAATAATAATCTAATATACATTTTATATCGTGTTGTTTGTAATCCTAAAAAGTACTCTATATTACTCTATAATAATTTTAAAATAAATCCAATCTTATAATTAAACAGAGTTTGGATTGCGTTTAAAATTTTTGACTTTTTTTATTAACTAGTATTAAATTATTTTTGAATTTTAACTCTGCATTTTTTTAAACGCGATACACTGATACAAAATTTCTTAAAAAATAATTCCCAGTTTAATATTTCATTATTTCAGTTTGCTAAGTATTGCAATCTAAACTGTTCATATCAAGATTAAATTAAAATTAATACATATCTGGTTTTAAAAGTTAGCAAAAAAAAAAAGCCCTGTGCTTCCATTGTCTAATGGCCAGAATTTAATCCTATCATACTTGAGTGAGATCTATTCAGCCAAAAAAAATTTAGATTTCCAAAACCATTTATAGATTTATGAAAACCTTGACAACACAAAATTAAAAAAAGAGAAAAGAGTAAACAAAAGCCTGATATGAATTTTATTATTTACCTATTTGTAAAGTTTTAGTTTCATTTCTTAAAATAATGGAATAAATTTTCTATAATTGAATAATTTTTCTCAACGAAACTTTTTTGATTCTTACATGTCACAGGTACATAAATTTTAAATAATATTTTAATCAAATTGATAAACATTATTTTCCCAATGTTAACCTTGCTATATCGTAAGAAAAAAAAATATTTCGTGCATATTGTTTATTCATTACTGCAAATGAAACTGGTCACTTTTTTATGCATAAGCTTAAATACAAATGCACTTTAAAAATAATTAATTTGGAAACTATAAATCAAAACAATGTTGTGATATTTCTTTAACTTGAGAACTGAGCTCTATTTTTTACGTATTTCTTGCGAAATTTTTATTAAATTAAATTTTAAATCAATGCGAATAAACAATAATTTCTTAAACAGTTTTTGATCACCTCTTCTATATAAATATTTTCAAAAAAAATTATTATTTGAATGTGTGGACACATTATAAATAAGTTAGAAATTCGATTATAACGCATTGAAAAATCTTTGGCAAAACGGAAATGCCTTCTATCAAACGTAAAATGAATTTACAATATTATAGATTTAAAAAAATGTTACAAATTGACTTTCGGAGATCAATCTGATGCACATGAAATATTTTTTAAAGGAAAAAGAATTATATTACCCCAGACAGAATTACGCAACGATTTGTTGGGATCAACAAGTAAAGCTATTTTTTTTCTTTTTTAGATATCGGCTTACTGATAACGAGGGCAGAAATCCAATTAAGCGTTCCTATCATTCTTAGCAGAACAAATGATATTTTTTCACTTTAAATTCACAGTTTTTATCTGAAATTGTTTGAATGTAAACAGAATTCAGTCTTCTAAACATATATGTCCAACTGACAATCCATTATGGATTCCATTATCCCATTCTATAAAGGCTAACATTTAATATGGGGGCTTATAATAAAGCATAAAATAGTTTTAATTCTTTCAGTTTATCAAAGAAATTAAACAAAAAGATATAGATTCACAGTTTTGTTTTGAAAATTGAATAAACCATTTACATTATAATAGATAAACTTCGAACACATAAAATAATAAACAAGTGTTCTAACTCGTGTCTTTTTTTCTGCTATTACAATATATGCATACAGTGAAAAATACATTCAACGAAGTAAAGAACTGTATTTTATGCTGTTTCAACGAATAAATATATTGCTCGAAATTCTAAATTCTCAAACAATCCTCCAGCTCTATCAGTCATATTTAGTAAAATATTCTTAGTGTACCTATATTTAAAATGAAAAAAGTTCCGTTCTTTTGCGACCAAAACTAACAAAGTTGTGAATTTTGATTTTCATTATTTGAGATTGATTAGTGGCAGTATCCAGGTAACAAACTTGATTTGATCGTCTTGCTTAAGGCAGCCATTAAAATAGTCTGAAATCTTCTAAAGTAGTATAGTATCTTCTGAAGTAGTATTCAAAGGTTTTAAAACTATCATTCTCATCACAAAAAATGAAACACTTAATTATTATTACTATTATTATCAGTGTTCCAAGATTTGATTACTTAAAAATTTAGGCTTCGTTCATTTTTCAGTAATATACTCATTGACAAACACACTACAAACTATAATTCTTTGTGTTATTTTAAGTATTTTTCCCCAATGAAAAATATATATTTATATCTAATGGTTTATAAATTTTAGATTGGGCGATGATTAAAGTGGTATTCTGTATATCTACTGGCCGTATAGGCACCACTAGAAATAAGTTCAGTAAATCCTGATGCTTAATCGTATATATGTATCACAGGAAACTGATAAATAAATTAATCTATTTATGCCATTAATGGTAAAAACTTATATATCAACTTATTTATCAATTTCCTGTAATTGTCTTTAAATTTATGATAGCTGTTAAAGTTATTTATTTGCATATTTATATTTAAAAAGTTATGCATTTAAAAAAATTAAAATTATGAAGAAAGGGTTGTAGACACGTTTTATCAAAAGTATCTAAGTAAAGCAATTCTTCAGTAATAAATACGATAATTAGCATTGCATTTCTCGAAACAGAAAAATTCAAACTATAATACATTGTTAGTAAGAATCATATCTAAAATGACAGATTTAAACGATTATAGAGATTTATGCACAAAAAAGATATTACAAAATTGCAAATGTAGAAACTTAAATTCAAAAGTGATATTATTCTCAAATGCATTATATAATATACACATCATCAGTGCAAAGATAAAACGCGTAAAGAATTTCAATAAACCAATTACGGACAGCATGAAAAAACTTCAGAAAAGAGTTAAGTTTCTGAGAAGTAAAAATTTCGTGACCTAATTCAGATGGGCGAAACAAAAGTTGTTTAGAACATTCTTTTATACAAAGTAAGCTACCTATTTTCTAGAGCAATTGCACAAGAAATCTAAGCTGACACAAGAAGTGAAACATCTGAAATTTATTTTTAAAAAATGAGCAATATCGAAATCAAATATTTCATTTTTTTTAACAAATATATAATGAATTCTGGCAAATATTACGATTATATTCATACTTCGGTTTCGTCCTTAATATACTGTGTGCTAAATTCCAGAAGGGAAATCCGCGATTTCTTAAAAATTCATTTTCTCCATTTAGCAATATGAAACAGGTGACCTTTTAACGAATAATTGGAAATGACTATCATAACTTTCGATGGGTGTGTTAGTTTCATCTTCAATCAGAACAGGATGAAGAAATCAATAGAACAAGAAAAGATGAAGTCGGATTGAGAAATCTATTGTCTTCATCAGCATCATTTACTCGCCGAAGTGAGATGTAAGTGTCACCTGAAGAATGAATAATTTAGTACAGAAATTTGAAAAAAAAGGAATGTAATTAAGGTTACATGTATTTCATTTCTTTGCACAGACCGTTGCTTGTTTCTTCTTAGATTAACATAATAGGCACAACATTATTCGATTATTAGTCACTAACCGTTAGTCATTTTCACTGAATTTTGGAATCCGATGCATTTAGATTTTAATGAGAATCGATATCTTTTGATACAGAAAGTAACTAGATTATTTTGTAGAATTTTGTACTCAATACATTACTTTATGAATATAGTTTTATTCAAGATTTTTCAATTTATTTAAGAAATATTTAGGAATATTTATTCGATAAAATGTTTTTCATACACTTATTTTAACTTGATGATAATAGTTAGAAGCTACAAATTGATGGAAAACTATTAATATATTCAAAGACATTTTAAAAATATTTTTCTTTGTTTTAAAATTTGAAATTTATATAAAATAATTTTAAATTTGTTTATAAAACAAATTTGATGCAAACATATCGATGTAGTTTTAAAACACTTCATATAATATTTT
>JAOUZG010039351.1:87264-120932 GCA_026289955.1 Argiope argentata
GAAATAATAGCTACGATGTCATAGTTTTAAGTCAACCTATTAAAAACGCATCTGCTATCGAAGACGCATACGTAATAATAAAGCAATACTGGTAAAAGTAGGTCAAACTTTTAAAAATGTACTTGCTTTCAAAGAAGCATACATAATAATAATGCAATACTGGTAAAAGCAGGTAAAAAATTCAACCGATAATTTCCGGTGGCCCTTAATATTAATTATTTAGCCCATAAATTTCGGAGATACTAAAACAACATCATGTTCTCCCATGATAAAAAGTTGTGGAAATTCAATTTTTATTAAAAGTTGCAAATACTAATTATGGATGCAGAATCTGAACTCAATCACACATTTAGTTTAAATCAGGGGTAAGAGACCAATTGAATGAAACAACTTAAATTTACAACAATGTTTTCAAATTCTTAAAAAACAAATTAAATTGCCAAAGAACTGTTTTTAAATGAAAAATTTACATTCAAGTTTAAAATTAGGAAAATACTCTAAATATTTCACATAGATAAGAACTTATCTTTTCAGCTTAATTGGAATAATTTTACCCATTTTTGAAATCTTTAGCAGACGTAATAATCAACAGGTGTGTCACAGCTGCAAAGAAAGCTGTTTTATCGGAAGCAAAAATAATTTTAAGTCATTTATTATTCTCCTATTATAGCTGCAAAGTTTCATTATATATGCAAATTTTATTATACTGACAGATAGTAAAGAGTTGAATACACTTTATCTTAAGTTATGGAGCATTCCGCCCTGTAATTTGAGTACTTGTCACCCAATCTTTATCGCAGTAATATAATTCCTACTCAAAACTGGCAATTTTTGATTTTTTCACCTCTTCATACAAAATTTTCGTTAATATTTTCGGAATTAAATTTAGTTCTAGATTTTTTTTGTCATTTATCAAAATTCATGTTTGATCCTATTAATTCCTTTTCGTAAGAGTCTCTAACTATTGTTATCTTTATTTAAATGCACCTTTTTTGAATGCTGAAATAAAATGAGTTTAATGCGTTTCTGATGTAAATTTATTGCCGCAGTTTTAAAATTCTTTAGTGGGATCAGAATTTAAAGCAGGCTTCTTAAAAATAAACGGCACTTCAGATATGAACATGAAAAAAAAATGAGCAGGAACAAAAATTTTAAGTATTCTTTCTCTAAGAAATAAAATATGAAAAAAAATGAAAACACTCACGCACGCACGCACACACAGAGAGAATTTACAATTAATTATATCTATCGAAATTTGTACTAGGATTTCAAATCCATAATAATTGGAATAATATGACAGCTAATAACAGAAACCACAAATTTGTATATTAATTTATTGAATTGTAAACTTAGCCAAAAGCCCTAGAGGGATTAACTATTAATATATTTTAGTAATTTTCTTATAACAATGTTAAAATATAACTACAATCATTATGATGAACAATGGCTGACTATCTCTCCGTCTCCTTCATATATTTTAATTTACTCTATTGTGATCTTAACCAAAAGCCCTAGAGAGATTGACAACTAATATATTTTGGTAATTTTTTAGCACATTCCTAAACTATAACTACAAACATTATTTACTATTTCTCCTTCGAAAAATATTTCACTGTTTTCTCGTATTGAAATGAAACCAGATTTACATTACTATTAAAGTATTAACATGTTAATTTTAATAATAAGCATTAATTTAACACTTTTTATGAATTATATTAGAATTAAAAGATTATTTGAAAGAAAAAAAAACAAGAAATATATTCTTATCGAAATAAGCTTGTAATTAAATTTTATTTTTAAAAAATCACTCATTCAACTATGTTTTCTAATTTAATTTCTATAAAAAAAAAGTGTAAAAATATTTAATACTTTAAAACTCTATCCCCTATAGGATTTATTAAACCCAATTCAGCAGCAAAAAAAAAAAAGCACCAAGAAATTTATTCATTGCATAATTGGTAGTAAACTGGTAATTCAAAACCAAGACATATCAATTTATTGTTGTTATTAAACAAATGGTAATAAACAATTTGAAGCCTCTTACTTTAATTTAAATTATATTATGATGCAAGCTTTATAAATTGCAATATAAATTTCTTGAGAAAGTTCTGAACGCCTGTACTATGCCATTCTTGATACCTCATTCTAGAAATAGTGCTAGGGTGTTCAAATTGAACCTTTAAACGAATGTCTTTGTGATTTTGTCAACATAATAAAACATGAAAAAATGATCGAAAAATTGGACAGTTATTTTTTAAATTTCTAATTACAATTAAATAATTATAACGAATTATAACCTCACAGAACAAAATGTTTGAAACCTTAGAATAAATTTGAAACTTTGTCTGAGATTCTAAATCTTGAGAAGAAAAAAAGCCTTTTAGATTTTTTTCTCTACAAAAAATAAGCAGTTAACCATAGGTAAATGGTTATAACGCCACTACTGCTTAGAAATGAATGTAAAATTCCATATTTCCGAAGTTTCAAAACATTTGAAAATTGGATAAGGAATTATTTTCAAGTTAGGAAGTACAAATGAGAAATTATTTTTATTTATGAAAGGAAAACGCCCTTTTCCTCAAATAGAATTTATAACAGCCATTTTGAATAAGTTTTTAAAGTAATCACCTTTGACAAGATATACCCTGGCGTTGAAAAACTGATGACAGAGATGAGGTTCCAAATATCAGAAAAAGACACATTAATTTTACAGTCGAATTTTATTAATTTTTACAGAAGTTTTCAAAATAAATAAACTTTTCTTTAAAGCTAATTTTTTTCGCTCAACAACATAATTTTAGACATTGCTTATTTGGCCCGTGCTGGCATTTAAATATGAACACTTTATGAGGTTGTATAATATAACTCATGAATCATGCATTCATGATTAAAAATCATATCACGAGTTCTATAAAAATGCTGTTATGTGGCCCTACGCATTTTCTAGGTGCTACGAATTCTTGGAATATCTGATTTTACAGTGAGTGATAAATCTGAATGTAAAGAATTCCAAATTATTATATCAGATTCAATATTCAGTCAAGTAACGTACAATTAAAAAATTTTAAAAAGAAATGAAGAAAATTAAATAAGAGATATGAATACAAAAAACTAAAAATTTGAAAAATAATTTAAAATCTTTATAAAAAAAACATTTCAAAAATATTAATATTTACTGAGTTTATGCATCAAAATTGGAAGATTTCTAGTTTGGGAATTTCCATTATTGGTATAATTGCAAGATAGACAATTCTTTATATTTTGAAAGCAACATTTTAAGAATTTTATAATTTAAATGTCTAGTTGTTTGTGTTGTTTTTATAGAATTTATAATTCAGATTCCAAATGCCACCATTAAACAGGAGAAATCCTAATCCAATAAATTCGGCCTACAGCGGATAATGGAAAATCCGGTCTAAGGAGTGTGCTATCTTTTTTGCTTGTGGTATTTGATAAAAAAGATAAACTTCATTGTTTTTGTTTTTCTCAAAACTCCTTATTTTTTACCAACGAAGAAAAACAGGAAGAATTTATTAAATGGAAGAAAAATTTTGTGTCCTCTCATTATATTTGAAATTAATTACAGGCAGATTATTAATTCTGTGAACTTGAAGAATTTATATTCATTTTATATAAGTAACAAATGCAGCTAAAAATATATACCTATGATGGAATAAATAGTTTTTCCCCCATAAAATTAACATGCTTTATACAATATTTTCTAAATAGCTTTTAGTTCTGACGAACTTTTATAGATACGTTAATATGTATTTTATCATGTTTAATTTATAGATGTGTTAATATGTATTTAATCATGTCATTTGTTAAAAATAACAAATGACACCTCGAAGACTGCCAAAATTTGAACAAATCAGCGACTAATTCTGATTATATTTTGTTTTGAAGCCACTATAGTCCTGTTGGAAAGTGTACTTCGTGATTTTCAATCACAGCCACACCCGAGATAGTAACTTCCTGCCAAATTTTCACATCACACCAACAGAATATTAAAAGACTTAATGTGCAGACAAAAGAGTACGACTGATCTTTGGAGAAATCTGACTTTGCATTCACGGTTTTTTAGCACCTGCCAACCACAGTTCAAGCTAAGTCAGACGTCTGGCTACAGTACTATTGATACTTATTAAACAGAAATCAATAAGCAAGGGACATTCATGATATTCAAAAGAATTATGACACTGAATTATCATCATTCGCTAAACAAAATAAAGCAATGCTGTTCAGAGTTAAACCTAAAAAACAGAATACTGTAGAGGTTCATTTATAATTATCATAGACATTCGAATTTTTATATATTTATTTTATAATATGTATAAATAAATAAGGAATTTATGTATAAATAAATTCGAACTTTAGGTATAAATAAATTCAGAATTATTTTAAACTTATTAAAAACCGGAAATTGTTTTTTCAAGTTAGAATCACTGCCCTACGCTATGCGGGGGGTCCGATCATTTTCTGAAAGCCCATAAAAGCAAACATATTTTCCCATTTGGTCAGCAATCTATAAAAATGTTTGTGTATAAAGAAACCTAAAAAAAATACTTATTATTCTAAAAAATTAAAACTTCTGGATGCAATTTTTTTTAAAATTATGGAAATAATTTCAACAGAATTTGAAACATATTTACCCAACTTTAATGAAATGAAGCAATATCTAAACATTTCCAAGCTATATAACATATGAATTAGTCAAAATAAGGAAAATTAATTATTGGTTGTGGCTTTAATGCTCTATTTCTCGGCACTTTTCATCTTGCCGACAGTTCAAATTTCCCACAACTCTACCTAATCATCCCTAACTTCGTTAGTAAAGTTAGGTTTTGAATTTAACCACAATAAACCAAAAATGTAACAGTCGAAATGCATGGGATACGCATTTGTAAAAACACTAAGATGAAAAAAAAGGGGGAAGTGGCACATATGGAGTGACGAAACAGCTGTTTTAATAGTGTTTTGACATCCTGTAAAAGCAGGACTGTTTTATTTTTTTCTTTAAATCACACGACAGGTCCAACAGGAAAGTGCGCTCCAGTTGACAAAACTGCAACCTATTCACGTTCTCTACAGCTGGACAGACGCGAGAATCCTGCGAAATAAAAAAAGTGAAAAAACCATTCCAACAAAACTATCGAGGTTGAACCCTCCCTCGCGGCATCTTTCTTTTGTGTATTTTCCCGCAGTGCAGTGACAATGCATTGGGGAAATTTGCTCTAATAGTGGGCGGGGTGGGAATCATCCTGTGGGTCTTCTTTTTCCTTTTATCTCCATGCGAAATGTTGGAACAAGTGTGACGGAATAGTGGGTATATACGATAAAATAGATAAAAGTATTATATTTTTATATGGTGGTATTTACATACGCTGCTTATTTGTACATCTTTTGGTTCAGTTTTATTAATAGTTATAGATAATGTTCACAGAAAATGGCAGAGGCTGGTTAAAGCTCAATGCAGTGAGAAAGGAATGCGAGATTATAAAATAGATCTTAAAAAAGCCCCGTGCAAAACGATTTATGTTGTCATTTGAATTTGCATTTTATATGACATAAACACCTTCTAGCCAATAAAATTTGATTTTTTGCGTGTAAGTTCCCAAAACAAGGCAATCATTTCTGTCAATTAAGCGTCTCGCTAAATGCCATTGCCATTCTGTTCTTACTTGCAATAATACAAAGATGTTCCAGAAAAATGTGTTTGAAAAGTAATGAGAATCATGGGTGAAAACTGTTTGGTGAGGCGAAAACATGAAAAAATAATCAGTGCATAACTCACAATTAGAGTTAAGTACTAATGTACTAACTAATACAGATTTTTTTAAAAAAAATTTGAGCCGTAGATTTTAAACTACAGACGTATTTTGTCACAAGGGGCCACAAAATAAGAGGGAGCGAATAATGATTTCTTGAGGTGGGAAGAGAAGATAATTTTAAAAAATTGAAACAATAGATGTTGCATCAGGTTCAACAAAATAAAATACCACTCTTAAATAAGCAAAGGCATCAACAAATATACAAGTTATGCTGCTGTAAATTTATATTCTATTAAATTATTTTTGCACATTTTATTTGATTTATACTTTTATTTTTTCAAACTTCACACCCAAATAACTACCAGTTTCCTTTTGTATTTCCGATTCCATTCCTTTTTGCAGCAACGCATCGTTTTTGTATGTCTGAATACACTTGACAAACGCAAAGGTTCATTTAGAGCATCCCGCATTTCTTGGATTAATTATTCTAATTTCTAAAATATTACCACGATAATACATAATCAATGGAAATAAAACCGATGCAATAAAGACCAATGTGTCACATGAAATTCCAAATAATAAAAGATTGAAAGTAATAAATCTAAATATAAGAGACGCATGCAATAGAGATATTGTGATTTAGAGGAAACAGGTGTTCACACATTTTCACAATTTATTTTAACTAAGGAATTTCCGACTCAAATGATTTTACATCATAATTTGTTCAAAAATAAAACTAACACTTCAAAGTTTAAAATAAGTTTCGCCAATTACCAAAGAGTCAAAATACAAAATAATAGCAGAAACACTTAAAGCGGGTCTTATTTCTATCATCTGATCGTGATTTAGAACAATGGGACAAATTCCAAAAGCTTTCGAATATCTGCATCTGGATTCTAATCTAATAAATTAAATCAATTCTAAGAATAATGAAGAAATTTTAAATTATTTAATACACATTCACTTAAATTGAATTATTTAAAATTAGTCGATTAAATTTTTCGTTTATTTTCAATGCCTCCTTTGTTAAAACATTCTGAAATTTAATATACTTATTTGTCTTCTACCATAATACTTTAATTTCATGTTTTTAGAGTTCAACTCATAATTACTTAAATTTAATTTTTAGTTCATAATAGCAGTATACCAGATTTTATAACATTTATAATAACGAATTATCCGATAAAAGCTAAAAAGAAAAAATTTACTTTTGTACACTAACATGTGTATTAAAAGTCTGTTTTTATTAAAGTTTATAACAAATATTTTTCCCATTATAAATGGATATTCATGTAGTACTCCGGAAAATTATTGATAAAAAACCACTTAATTGAAAGCACTTTTTTTACGTGTGTGCTTTGATAATGTGAAGAAGAGTAAGTTGTTTTCTTACACACCTAAACGGTTAATGAAACTGATTGGATGCTCCCATTTTTCCAGGACCACATATTTTCCTGTAGCTGTGATTGGATGTTTATTTAAATGACCTGATAATCTGACGGACTAGTAGCACGTTAAAAGAAAAAAAGAAAGAAACAGCGTTCAGCTAGTGATTTTGTTCACTGTCTATTTAGATGAACCGTGAAGAATCTTTTCAACCATGTAAAAGGTTTCGAGCTCGGGGTCTTTCAGCAGGATGCGTTTAGTGCTGATGGTCGATTTCGGTTTGAGGTCTTGTTTACTTATGCTTTAAATTTTAATGTAAGTAAACTTTGCAGAAATGTAAGCAGTAGAAGTTTCTTTCAGAAAGAATCACAAATGCTCTGGCTTGAGAAACATATTTTCCTCTATATCTTCCATAATGCGCATCAAATGCGCTTTGAAATATTAGAAACAACTGGAATTTCATTTTTGAAATTAAGGTTCAAATTTTTATATTTCTTAATAACTAGAGTAATTTAACAGACTTGGAATATTTGTCAAAAATATAATAATCTCGCAAAAGTTCATTCATCTTCAAGCTCAAAGGGGGGTGGATATGGTGTGAAGGGGAGGTTGAAAGTTTCATTTCGCGATAACTTTCTAATATTGAGGATATAAAAATAAATCTAATTAACTAAATTAAAACAAACAGCTTTTTTATTTAAAGTTTTTAGATAATCTTAGAAATCAAGAGCCTGAAAAGTGATTTTCAGACCTACTTCTGACTGTTTCTAACAAACAAAAACTTTTGTTGCCAGATAATAACTTAGTAAAGGTTTCCAGATAATCATTTAGTAAAGGTTGCCAGATAATTACATTGAAAAGGAATCAGTATACCTTTGACATCCAGCTTGCCGAAAGGATAATTTTTATTTATTTATTTATATATATATATCATATGATCATTAAGGTTGGGATTTCAAAACTTTAGATAAGAAAGTGTTATTCAGAAAGCAGTCATGTTTTGTGCATTTAATAATAGTCCCAAATTTTTGTTTTCACATACGCATGTAAAATGTACAGAGAAAACGGTCAAAGAATAGGAATTCATATGTACGGTCCGAATTTAAACAGTCTTGTATGAAAAAGCGGAGAGTTCTTTTTTATCCTAAAACTTATAACACCGGATAGTATATATTATAAGTTTTCCCTTATTTGTTAAAATATGTATTTTCTGTCGAGTCTGTGATATAAGCTGAGTAAAGATTTACTAAACGAAGACTTTTTTTTTGACGTGAAGATGAGTTTTATTAAAGTGATAAAATGATAAATATTACAAATATCTTGGTTTTTTTATTACCAATTGTATCAAATTATAAAATTATTAACAAAAAGCAAAACAAATCATAAACAAACAAAATTATAAAATGTTTCTTGCATACAAAAATATTTTGCTCAACGTCGTTTAAAAATTTCTGTGCTTATTTCAATTGAATTTTAAATATTTTGAAAAAAATTTATTTTAAACATAGGACATAACAAATTATTCCATTAAAATGTTCTGTTACGTTACATTTTTTAAAATCATATCTCCTTTAAAACTCTCTATATAAAGGTTCTATAAAGAGTATTCAGCCCGTCGTACTCAATTTACGAGGAAACCAGGGTATTCAGAAATAGATAATGCAAAATTAATAACCAATTTGTGGTAAATAATAAAAAAGTCAAGAAGAGAAAAGACAATGAGGGAGTAAGGAAACCACACTACTAATTTTACATTGTGGTTAGAATTTTCTTGAAACGTTGTAAGAAAATTCTATATCACAGGAGCCTCATCATTTCACAAACTGTAATTTTTCTGGCGCCGCTTTTATCTGTCTGCTTGAAGTTTATCGCACTGAGATCTACATTCTAAAGTTTTCTTTCGGCACCAAAATAAATAAGGTTCTTGTTTGTTTGTTCGTATCGTATTCATAACATTTGGATTTTAATGAAACGATATTTAAAAAAAACCCTTTTAATTTCGATACATTTATTACTCGAATTCAGAAAAATAAACGCATTATTAAATGCGTTTGAATAATTAAAAACCTATTCTACGATAACATTGTATCGTAGAATAGGTTTTTAATACTTGCAATTAATGCTGTAGAGAAGCAAATATAAAGTATCATTTAATTTTTTTAGCATTTTTTAACAGGTTGCTCATTTTGAAAAATATACCCGAGGGCTATTACTTATCTTGTTAAATTATCAATAAAATATTTATGATGGATTTATTATATTAAATTATATTAATATAAAATCATATGAATTAGCAGTTTGTTTAGTTCAAAATTGAACTCGATCAGATTACGATGCTTAGTTAATATAAGTGTTTTTATTGAGAGTTCTTGAGTTTCCCCTTTTCGAAAATTTATCTCACGTTATCCCAAACTGAAAAGTGTAATGCTAAAGGAAATAAATCTTGATTATTTACTTTTTGATGAATAAAGTCTGATTTTGACAGAAAACTTTTAAATTCTTTAACGGAAACAAATAATATTTTGCATCAAATATTAAAATAATGCAGCATGCATTTCCCAACATATTTTCAGTATATTTAAAATAAATTTTTGATGGTAGCTTTAATTCTATTTATGCCCTCGTTCTATTCAATATTATTAATATCATTTTGGGGATTGATTAAGATACAATTTCTGTCTTTCAATTGTGTATTTGTAAGCATATTAATCCACATATAATAAATCTTGAAGAATCAAATTAAATTATTTGAAAAGTATAATGACAGAATAATAAATATATTTTTTACCTAAACACTTTCATGCTTCCCCTTTTTCAATTTCTTGTACAAATTTAATTAAAAAAATTTTTTATCTTGTACAAATTTTCACTCGTTAATAAAATACTTTTTATTCATCCACTCAAGTTCAAATACATTTTTTAAACTTGTAGTGGATGACACTTGATGCTTATAGTTTTTTCCATTATTAATTCATTAATTCATTTAAATTAATTTTTAATACTTTAAATAGAGTTTTAGCGATTTGTGATGAAAGCTGAAATCAACAGGCTGTTACAGCTCAGTCGGTAAAATGCGAGAATTTCAGTAATTTTCACGTGAAGTTGAGGAATGCGAGTCTTGCGAAAATCAACAATTTTTTTTATAAATTTTTGTTTTAAAGTATACGTTTTATCCAAATGATTTTCTAGGTTGAGTTAGCAATTGTGGTTTAGGGGTAAAAATTTTTTTTATTTTTCTCAAAATATAAAAGTGAATAAATTTTAAGCTTTATGTTCAATTCCGATTTCTCTCCTTAAAATCTTTGTCATCAATTATTGGTACATAGATTATTATTACCTTAAGATTGAGATACGTGTCGAAAAGGAAAATGGAAAATTGCAAGGTGATTCACTTTCTATTTTTCCTCTTAATGTTGTGACTCTCTCATATATATATACAGATTTATATTAATTGCAATTATTTCAAAAAAGTAACTAAAATAAAAAATTTCTTTGTTGACCTAAGTAGGAATTGACTTAAATTTTTTTATATTGTTTATATAAGGTTTATATGAATAATATCGTATCCGAAATTCAGATGAATAAGAATAACTGCCTTTTGGATTTAAATTTCCAGCAAATATAAATGATATAGAAATCTAAAATTAATATTACAGATTTCAACTAGCAAAAATACGTAGAATATTTTCATAAAGATATAACTGTTACGTTAAAATATAAATGCACGAAAATAAATAGTTCCTTTTTTTATTTTCGATGAAAAATAAAGAGTAAATTTAATATTGTGTGTCTTTCAATTAATTTAAATTTCGGCCCGGACATTATATCATAATATAGCGATTTTTTTAAATGTTTTAATTTATTTTGACATACATAATAGGAAAGTTTAAATAATGATTAATACTTGATTTTTTAGTTTCTGATACCTAAATTATTCTCAATATATTTCTTCAAATTAGTTAAATTCTGTAAAATTGAATTCTAAATTATGTTAATTCTTATTTCATTACTAGAGAATTTTTTATTCCTAATAACGTAAATCAACATGTTCGAAGTTTTTATCTTCAACAAAAATAAAAGAAACTTAAGAAAAGCAAGGTTTATTGGTTTTTTTTCTTAAATAATTTCCTATTGCTTTTTTGTGCATTTGGAGAATCCTAATTTGAGCAGAAATATCAAATTGATGCATCCAGATCAGACAGCTCAAACATCCTGATACGGCTTTCATATATAATGAAAAAAATACAGACCTTTTAAAAATGTAAGTTTTCGAAAAATAGATAATTCTACTTCCCACTATTTAATAATAATAATAAAACAAAACAAATTGATTACCATTATGTAATCACAATTAAATTAAGTACATAAAAAGAATTGTCTTCAACCCCTTATTACTTTTTTTTGTTTGGAGGAGGTATAATTTAGCACAGAATTTATATATGAGATTAATATTGTATTGTATCGTATTTTACCAATATGTCCATTCGCACGTGACTGCACAATTAGGCATTTCTATACCGTGATGTTTCTTATACAATATGCAGCAAGAATACTGTCTTCAGCAAATACTAATTCATTTTCTTAAATGAAATGAACATAATCCTTCAACGGAATAACTATTTCTTACTAGAGGGGTTTTTTTTTATTTGTGGTACTTCAATTTTCTTTCATTCATGCGTTTTTATTTTTTAAATATCCTACCATTTTCATTTTTACATTAAATTGGTAATTCGGTTCCACATATATATATTGCCTTTACATGAACTGCACAGGTACATTGGTTCAAATACAAATACATCGTTGCAGATATATAGGTGATTTTTTTTTCTATACTGCGGCGCAAAAAAAATAAAAAAAAATAGTTCATTGAATTGCAGTACATTTTAAAAAAATTTCGTGGTCTTATTTTATACCAGAATGGAATAACAAAACATTTTCTAAGAGACATTTTTTATAACTTCTCAATTTTAATTGTTGATAGTTTGCTTTTATTTTAATATCGTTTTAATTTTATTACACAAATTAAGTACATAAAAAGTATATAAAAATACAACAAAAATTGTATTTTTGTGTTATAAAATTAGTTGTGTAATAAAATTATAATGATGTGAAATAAAAATAGTTGTGTAATAAAATTAAAATGATATTAAAATGAAAGCAAACTATCAAAACTTAATAGGGAGAAGTTATAAAAAATGTCTGTTAGAAAATATTTTTGTTATTATACAACTTAAGTACGTAAAAAAAGATGACCAAAATGTTCGCCTTTTTTCGATTATTAAAAATATATCTTTACTTTAATTTCGAATAAAAAGCTTGCATTTAAGATTTTTTTATGTTGTTTTTATAAGGAGACAACTCAAATATATAGATTATATCACAATTCTAAACTAAAATGGGGTTTTAAGAATAAGCCATAAATCAATATAGCATAAAGGTAGTTTCATTTTTCACATGGACCACATTAAAACCCCCAACACAATATCAAAATGGAATGGGGAAAATGAAGAAAAGAGAAAGTTTCGATTTAATTTCGTTTTCCCTTAAAAATATGGTTCTATTTTTCGCATTAGCTTTGGAATTATTTTTTTTAAATAAAGGTAACTTTTCCTTTTTTTATGATTTAAAAACATACAACTAATCACATGATAAGAAAACTTATAAATGTAAGCGTTTCTTACCGAGCAATTTGCTGAGATCGGCGTTATGCATGTCTGGATTTTCATCCGCTAATCTTTTCCTTTCGCTCTTCGCCCAAACCATGAAGGCATTCATCGGTCGACGGATCCTCTGCTCCATCGCTGCGGCAGCGGCCGACGATTTTCCACCGCCAGAACCCCGGCCGCCACTCCTGGGTGTCGGTGTCGGCATGGGCGATGCCGGTTCTTCGTCGCCTTCCATGGGGGGTGGGGGACTTTCGTCGCTCATATTTGTCATGTCCGGTGCCCAAGGGGCTTGTGCAACACTACCTTCTTCCGAATACGCCTGATACTTGTAAGGATAGTTGGGGTACACCATACCCCAGCCGCCGTCTGAAGCGCGGTAGTCCACACCACTGTTGTACATCACTGGTTTTGCTCCAGTAGGTACAGTACCCTCATGCTGGACTGGCAAAGCTGACCAGCTTATCCGTTGTGGACGAGTTTATCACAATAATCGTATCACTTTAGATTGTAAAATAATTCAGCAGGACAAAAAGAGAGTGAACTTGTAATTATTATTAAAATAAATTCTAAGTATATATTTATTATTGTTCACCAGTTGTACGGTTATCCATCACAGAAGAATGTGTCTTAAATAATCCATGGAACAACTTCGGAAAATTCTTGTATTAATTCAAATTCCACTTCCAAGGGTTAAGTGAAATAAAAATATAGGCACTTAAATTTTCATTTGTTCTTGTATAAAAATTAAATGTTAAATTCGAAAAGTGACGTTTAGTCCTTTTTTGAGCGAAACGAAGAAATCTCCAAGCGGCATCTGACGCTTGGAGAGCTATCACATGGGATGAAGCGAGAAGTTAACTTCCGTCGCGCAGCTTCGAACTCACACTATCACGGATTAAAATGGATGGATACGTGTTTCGGTAACTTCACGGAAGGGTTGCTTCTCTCGTTAAATCGTCCAGGCGCGCCAATCGCCCAGCCAAAAAATCCAACCTCGCCAAAAGCGTAAGAAGAGAGAGGCACGTTTTTTTCCCCTCTCTCATCTTAAGAATGGGAAAGAGTGAGAGCACCATAAAATCTAATTGAGTTTTACTTAGTACAATAGAAGCCCGAAATGTGAAAGAATTGGACAAAAATGTATTTTCCTGAGAAATAAGGCTTTTAATACAATTTCTGTTTGATTTCCTTACATTTTCGTCTTTTTATTTTTCTAATTATTTTATAATGAGAAAAAGGCACATTTTTTTTTCAGTCTAATTTTTTTACAGTCAGATATTTCTTTTTATTTAAGAACAGACCGAAAACTACATGCTGATTCAAATAAAAATTTTAAAATATAATTTGATGCTTATAAAAAATTACAATTAGTAAAAAAAAGAAATAAATTTTCTGTTATTAAAGTGAACTGATAATTTAAAACAATTGGTCAAAAATGTATTTTCCTGAGAAATAATGCTTATAATAAATTTTTCTGTTTGATTTCCTTACATTTTCATCTTTTTATTTTTTTCTAATTATTTTATAATGAGAAAAAGGCATATTTTGGTTTCTGTCTAATTTTTTTACAGCCAGCTATTTCTTTTTACTTAAGAACAGACCGAAAACTACATGCTGATGAGGAAAACATTTAAAAATATAATGTTATGCTTATGAGAAATTACAATTAGTAAACAAAGAACTAACTTTTCTGTTATTAAAGTGAACTGATAATTTAAAAGAATTGGTCAAAAATGTATTTTCCTGAGAAATAATGCTTTTAATACATTTTTCTGTTTTATTTTATTAATTTTTTTATTTTTCTAATTATTTTATAATGAAAAAAAGGACACATTTTTTCCCCAGTTTTTTTTAGACAGTTATTTATTTCTTTTTTTATAAGAACAGACCGAAAACTGCTTGATGATGGTAAAAAATTTAAAAATATAATTTGATACTTATAAAAAATTACAATTAGTAAAAAAAATTAAATTTTTTATTACTAAAATGAACTGATAATTTAAATCGTGAGAAAACAAACTATTGTCTTAGAGAAGACTGAAAACATAAAATTTTAAAAATCATGAATGTTCTTTGACTTTCCTGGATGAATGCGTATAATATAGTCACTTAAAACGCGCAACAAAGCAACAAAAAAAAAGTCCACCTAGGGTCTTTCTGTCTTTCAAATAATTATTTCAACATATTAAAAATTCCTTAATATTTTGACGTGCATTAAGTATTTTCTCTAGAAATCGTTCTAAGGGATATATAATAAAATAACTAAATGTTAATTCTAATGCTCTTCTGAAACATATGGAAAACTGCACGTATATAATTAAATAAAGGAAATAAAATTCTATACACACACAAACATTTTTTAACAAATGAGAAGATGCAGATTTGGAAATACTTTTTGCAAATATCACATTTCTTTGTGTATCATAATACATAATTATATATCTTATTAATATATAATTAATAAGACAAGTAATCATGTATCTTAGTACTGTGAAGAAAATGGAATTCCCTTTTTATAAAAAATGTATCTTTTTTATGAAATAGCAGTTAAATTATGATTTCATGAATTTTGTAGAATTTCTTCTTTTGAATGTATAAATAATCTTGACTTATGTCATTTTAAATTTTATAGAAAAATATTTTTTAAGTTTATTGAATTTATAATTATTTCTATATGCAATACCTTTTTCCAATATGCTGCTTTTACTTTGAGTCTGTTAGCTCTCTACTTTTTTATGTGAAAAGTCATTTAAAAAAATACAAATTTATGTTCATTGAAAAGGAATACAAAATATGAAGAATTCAAAGCAGTTATAAAATTTCGATTTGATGATGGATTATTACTTAATTTTAAGCTTTATATTTAATTGTTAGATGCCCATATCATGCTTATATTTACTTATATTTATGCATACAATATTATATTAATAAATAAGTATACACTTTATAATATTATATCATATATATACAATTATATATACTTATAATATTATATATGTTATATACTTATATTTATCAATTCTTAACAGTCACTAACAAAAATTGTTTTCCAGGAGAAACATAATAAATCACAAATTAAAATGAGATACTCGTCCAAAAGCTAATATCAGAAAAAGAAAAAAAAAATGCAAACGACTTTTAAAATTGATATCTGAAAGATGAATGAACGGAAGTTCTAAATGGCAACTTAAACAATGGAAAAATATCTATTGGTCGTTTCTTTGCATTATGCATTTCATATTTTTTTAAAAAGTTTTTATAAAGAGACACACGTTTTTTCCTTCATTACTTTTCGCATTTAATTAAAGATGGATTCACACTTTTATATAGTTAGGAAAGCATTTAATTAATTTTCCTGCCTTAAATTTTTGTTGTATTCTAATCGAATCGTTTAATAACTTCGATAAAAAACTATTTATGTTCTAAGGGGAGATGAATATAAGTTAGAACATACATCATCATTATGGATGGGGAAAAAATTGGCCCATACATTTGTTATGGCCAGTGCAATTATTTGTATTATTATAATAAATGAGGATTAGTAATTATAATAACCGATGGTTTATTAATAATAATTGCCAGTGTCATAAACTGATTAATTATATCTACCTTTATTATTGATAATAAACGATTAATCAATTTGACTACAAAAAACATATATTAAAATTTATTCAGAAGGGAATAGAAGAATGCGGTTTTTAAGAGTTTCCCTCCTATAGTTTTTACTTAAATTAATTTGAAACGCTATCTGCTTAATTCTCTTCCATCAGAATGTATTTCTAATTACATTTAACTTTACTACAATGATCAATTTAACTTTATTATAATTAAATCATTTACGTTGCAATTAGTTATTTTCAATACAAATCCAATTTTTACAGAGATTTCAGTATAGTATCAGGATAGTATTATATTATATATTCATATATTGTTACATTTCCTTCATTATTAAAACTTTTAGAGCATTTTTAAATTTTAAAAATTCAAATTTTTAAAATAATTTAACAACATATAGTGATCTTTACAGCTGATTTTGTACATTAACACTGCTTAAGTAATCCTATATAATCTCTTTTTTTAATCTTTTACCACGTTAGTTTAGTTGTATTAACGTCCCATTTAAAAGAAATACTAAGGCTATTTTGGGACGGATCTCTTAATTTCGAACCGTAGTCAGATGACGAGGTCAGCCCCTGAGATGGTAGCCTTCCCCTCCAAATTTCCTCACCGCACCAGTGGGAGGACGTTTGGTCCCACAGATTTAACGTGCACTGGATGCGCTTACACGATGGTTTTTCGGTGGAATCAGGTCACGAGCCTGACGTTCTTTGGTTCTAAACCCGAAATTCTACCACCAGACCACCACGACCCTAACCTTTACAATAAAAAATTACACAGAGAGTGTTTCTCATCATTACATCATTCAATATTTTGGATTATTTCAATAAATTAGATGGAAATATAAAGAGAAATAAATCAATAAAATTTATTGATAATTTTTGCTTTTACTGCACTTAAAATCTATAAGAAAGGGTTAAAACTAATAGCTTTTCCTTAATTTTTTAAAATTTATATCCAACTGTTTATGTGAAGGTATCTGTTAAGTTGGCAACTTCGTAAAGGCAATAAAATTTAAGTTACGGAAATCAGTGTAAAACTTCTGGTTATACGTTTTACTATAAACGAAACCAAAAAACTCATAAAATTATTTCCATGTTTAGTTTTTTTTTTCTATTCATAACTAGTCTAACTTTTACGCATCACATCTATTTATTATTATTATGTCAAAACATGATGTTGTTTATGGGATGATGTTTTTTGGCGTCAACAAAAATCCATAGGTGAAAAATAAAAATTTTATTATCTACACGAGCATCTCAAAAAATCAGCTTTTAATGACATGGTATCATCGCATTTACAAATGTTCTGATTAAAAAAATTCAGTGAATGACTACAGCCAATAAAACCTAGAAAAAGGTAATTTTGAGAACGTGATTATATGAAATGAAATAAATAGGAAAGATGATATTTTTTTTAAACAATAAATGCGAGACAAAGTGTTTTTTGGATCGTTTGCAATATTAAATTGACCCATTCGAGGAAACAATCAAAATGAATAAAAAATATAATTTAACTTGCACGAGTACGTGGTGCTTGGCCGTTCAAGAAATGATGCTCTGACATGATACATTGAAATAGGCATAGCAGATTTCATTTTAATTCTTTTTGAATTTTTATTATTCATTCATTCATTCAATGTTTATGGTAACATATTGAAAACTAAGTCTAAAAACAGAGCATCATTTGTAACAAAGAATGTATATCAAGAATACAAGAAGTAGCAAAATAAAGAGACTTTTAAGAAAAAATTATTTAAATATTTTCATGTGTTTTAAATTTTATAAATGGCATTTTACTTTATTTTTCACGATAAATTAACTTGAAAGTTAATTCATGATAAAATTCAAACATTTCGAACTACGGCTTCGTTTCTGTCTTCAGTGCACGCAAATTCTTCACGATGCTGCTGATCAAGACTAATTTTATTGATTTTGATGTATATTACTCAAATAAAATATGGATATATTCCTCATTAAAAAAAATAATAATAAATTCAAAAGTACGATGTTTCGAGGAAGAAAAAAAAAGTTGGGATATTGGGAGAGAAAAAAATGGTATAATGGGAGAACTAATTGAGATTAAAAAATTTAGGGATCAAATACAACGGAAACTATATATTAAACTTACTTTAAGCCAATAAAAACTCTTATGAAGGAAAAAAAATGTTTCAACATCATTCACATTCCGAAGGTTTTAAATAATTATATCTTTAAGCCTTCGGTCATTATTCTTTTTTCTGACCTGCTTAATAAACCTTCAAAATGACACGTAAGCATCGATCAATAATATCTGAGAACTGACATTCTAATTCAAAACTATATGAAAAAAAAAGGAATGTTATAGTTTTATAACGTCATTACACAAATGAAATCATGAGAGAAATGTTGAGAATTATGTGAGAGGTGTGTGAGATGCCAAAAATTATCTGTACAGTGTACAAATCTGTAATTATCAGTTATAGTGTACGATAATAAGGAAGGTCAGAGGGTAAATATGGTCCGTCTTAAAATTATAGATCAAAATCCAGAATCCACATGAATTTTTTTGTTGTGTTTGCTGTTGCTTTAGACTATGGCATTGTAACGTTCTCCGTTTCCCTCACCTGGTGAGTGGCATTTCGTCCAGATGTAACGTCACATGAACCACACATGTTGTTAAGTGCCTCCGAATTGCCAGATAGGGAATTCTTCTTGCCAGTAGGGTCATTGTGTCTGCCCATTAGTTGCATCCAGATAAAGGACCGCATCTGTACGTTTCATCGTTCCAAAGAGACCCGTCATATCTTCAAGGGAGAAGAGCGTGAGACCATCCAGATGTTAAACATTTTTTTTCCATTGTAAAGGATTCTTCTCATTTCCAGGACCGATCAATCACCAGCATTTGTTATCACTAAGTGTTGAAGTCAGGTGGACTTGGAAGGGAGTTAGCGATGAATTGAATACAATTAACATGTGTTCGGGAAGGATCAGCTACAAAGAGGAATCATTTACGAACATTCCTACGATCGATTGAAAACCATTGAAGACGCTCTATTGAACAGTTTGGGAGATAAGGAACTAAGTTCACCAATGAGAAAAATCAGAGTCGGAGATTTGGCTGCAGTAAAATATGGTATTTTTTAAAGAGAGAGAAAAGAGCAGTGAAAGGCATGGAAATGTGAAGTCAGAGAGGCCTGATTTTGCAAGAAGTTCCTCCAGCTTCTGAGGATTCCACCCAATAGAGATCGGTGAATTTTCGGAGCTATCCTTCGAGCACCCGTTTGAACAAACAGCCTATTAGTGTTTATTTTTTGATGTTTATTCTCCGAATTGATTCGGAACTATTTCATGATTAACTTTCAACCGTTGAGCGAACTTTGTAAATAATATTAATCCAGACGAGAAGAAGTTGCTCATGTGTACATATACGACTGCAAATAATGGAATTGTTTGTTACGCTACTCTTTTATTTGATTGGTCCGGATCAAGATTAATTTATAAATCAAACGAAATTAAAATAAAAAGATTAACATGAAATCTGCTATGCATATTTCAATGCATCATGTCAGAAGATCATTTCTTGAACGGCCAAGCACCATGTGCCCGTGCAAGTTAAATTAAGTTTTTATTCATTTTAATCATTTCATCGAATGAGTCACTTTAGTATTGCCAACGATCCAAAAAATTTGTCTCGCATTAATTGTTTTAAAAAATATCATTTCCTATTTATTTCATTTCGTATAATCACGTGCTCAAAATGATATTGTCCTAGGTTTTATTTTCTGTGGTCATTAACATTTTTTTTAAATCAGAGCTTTTGTAAACGCGATGGCATCACGTTATTAAAAGCTGATTTTTTTGAGACGCTCGTGCAGGTAATAAAATTTTTATTTTTCGCCTTCGGATTTTTGTTGACGCCAAAAACCTCATCCCA
Source organism: Argiope argentata (assembly GCA_026289955.1). Taxonomy (NCBI): domain Eukaryota; kingdom Metazoa; phylum Arthropoda; class Arachnida; order Araneae; family Araneidae; genus Argiope; species Argiope argentata. The sequence goes on from JAOUZG010039351.1 coordinate 107,618, forward strand.
AGAACAACATCATGTTCTGAGATTATAATTAAGAAAATATTACCTATTTACACTACTTGGTGAAAGTAAATTTTTTTATCAAATCAAATTAAATCAAACGATATTAAAAATAAATAAAATATTACCTATTTATAACATTTGGTGATATTAATTTTTTTTATCAAATCACATCAAGCGATATTAAAAATAAAGAAAATATTACTTTTTTATATTATTTGATGATAATAAAAAAATGTGATGATATTGCTGCATTTCAAGATCATTTGTCTGTTGAAGAAAGATAATTGAGAATATGAAACAATTTTAATTCTCTATTTTTGTTCTCTATTTTAACAGTATATAATAATTATAATACTATGTTGAATGATCTGAAACTTAAAAGATTTCAAAAATAAGTAACAGAAAAGAAATGAGCATTATCAGATTTATCCCATAATCATTCCAAAAAAAGCAGCACAAGTAAAAGTTTTGGCAGAAAATTTACCCTTTAAATAGGAGGAAACTATTGTTAATAAGAAGTGTAATGGCCCCTTCTAGCTTTTATTAAGACTATAAGCCTTTAGATGTATTATTGTGGGAACTTTTTTTATGATCAACAAAAAATTCTCCAGAAAAAAAATGATGTTCATGAAAGCAATCGATAAAAAAATTAATGTGTATGAAGAAATAAATCCTTAATTCAATAATTAATGTAATATAGTAGATTTTTCCTACTATTAAAATTAGAATTAGATCAAAAATTATTTTTGATGACAAAAAATAGTACAATGGAGTAAGACATGCAGAATATAACAAACGCTGAAATCTTTAATACGCTATACGTGGCAAGGAATAAGGCTAGTGACTTATTTTTGATATCTGCATTTGGATGATCAAATTTGCTAATCTCAGAATGTATCTGAGATTATTTTAAGATGAGCTAAAACATTGCTAGTTAATACTAGCTTTTCCAGATCTTTTTCTATACCTGCATTAATACGGTTCTCCCAAAATTGTACCAAATCATTGAATAAGTGCATTCATGACAGTATACTATAAAAATAAGAAATTTCAATTCTTATGATTAAGGTAAAAAAAAGAACAACTTTGAAAAACAATCGAGTTTTATAACATATATTCTTATAATATATACCTAATATGTGAGAAATAATATTAGATATACTTATTTAAACGAAGCAGATTTCTAAATATAGTGAAGCAATTTATCAATTTAAAAATTCGAGAAAATTCTAATACATACTCCAAACGCTTTTGTACAAGAATAGGACTTTTAATATGGCATCTCTAAAAAAGCACTAAAAAATAAAATTCTAAAAACTTTTGTTAAACTCTTATTTCAAGTAAAATTCTTGCCAAAATATACATGACTTCACTGCTTTACAGAAAAAAATGAAAATTAGAAACATTCTTCACAGCTAAATTAATGTTGCCAACTTCTAAATCAGTAATGATTATTTTTTAAATCAATGCCAATATCTAACCTAAAAAGTAAAGTTCTATCTTCTGTATAAAAAAATCGAGACTTTTAAAAATGAAATAAAAAATAACAATAATTAAAAATTCATCAAAAGTAAGAATTGTTTTTGAATGATAAAAATAATTATATAAATAAAATGTTGCCGAATAATTTTAAAGCTTTAAAAATCTTCTGCCTTTTTTAAGCTGCAAAAATCAAAATAGAAAGAATCTTTTGCAATAAATAAATAAAAAATTACGTACTATGATATTTTCAAATATTTAGGAAAATCGTCTGTTTCTTTTAAAAATAGTTTTCTTTTTAATTATTCTATGTAAATTCACGTCTGGGAATAAATTATTATTTCCTTTTCAATATTTCTTTTTGATGGCGAATGATCAACAAATTTTTTGTTTTTTGTATAAAAATTAGTGATCAACAAAAGCTAAAATTGTGTATTAACTTTATTGTTTAACATTGTTTCTTCAAGTTTCAGAATAACCAGGATGCTGTTGTAAGAATAAATCATCACGAAAGTTACTAAATATTGCAAATTATTTTGTAATATGTTGATGAAATATGAGATTGAAAGAAGCTGACTTTTTGCTTTACAATTTCAAAAGCAATAAAGTGAGAACGTTTTCATCATAATTAAATTAAAAACAGAAGAAGAAAATTATGAAATTTTGAAGGTATGATTCTTTAAAACATAAAATATTTATATAAAGCATAAAAATATTTCTGATCTAAAATTATTAAGTGTTAATCACGTTCACCGACCATTTGGCTAGCCGGAAATATCGGTTTTATTTATTTTTAAATGAATTTCATTTGCATTATTTCATGTTCATGATTTCCCCAAGAAAATATTTTTAAACATCTAATTGCGACAGACATCAAAGAATATTATATTAATAATCTTATACCTGTTCTTTTATTGTGTAAATGAACCGTCTAAATTAGTAGGAGTCAAGTTCCATGATATGATGGATCTAATAAAAACTTAATTGTCTAAATGGTATAGCTTCTAATTTTCCGAGTACTTTAACTTCAAGTTCACATTCTTCATCTAAACTATTAAAAATATTAAGCAGGTTCCTTCTTCTTTAGCTTTTAATAATGGAAGACAGTAATTAAGTGAGGAAACTAGGTAATATATTTTTAAAGGTAAAGATTTAAAAAAAAATTTGAAAAATGAAAAAATCAAATTTGTGCAATAAGGTTTTAGGGAAATCTTGAGGAAAAATGTTTAAACTTTGCTAATTTTTTTAATTAAATTATAACATAATATAATAATTTTAACTGGCTACAAGGTACAATTCTTTAACCTTCAAAGCATTTCTTTGCTAAATTTAATAAATTTGGGTCCAAAATATGATTTAAAAAATATATATTTTTTAATTTTAAAATATGCAAAGATCAAATTTGTGCAGTAAAAATACGATTAAAAAATGTTGTTAATTTTTTTTTTTGAAATATACAAAAATTAAAATTGTGCAGTAATATTTTAGGGAGATTTTTCAAAAAATGCCAAAATTTGGCTTAATTTTTAATTAATTAAATATTATAATAGCTTTAATTTTCTACAAGGTGCAATTCTTTACCTTTCAAAGAATTTCTTTGTTAAATTTAGTAGATTTTGGTCAAAGATGTAAAGCATCAACACACTTCTTCAGGTAGAAATATAAATGCATTTTTCTTTATTATTAATTAAATATTTTTTTATGATTGAATTAATTTTTTTCATAAGTGAAGTCAACTTGGTAATACTTTTCTATAAAAATGTGACACATTTTAAAAAAATAAAGATTAAAATGAAATCTTCTACGCTTATTTCAATGTATCATCTCAGACATCATTTTTTGAGCGGCCAAGCACCAATTATATTTTTAGTCCGAGTTCAATTATATTTTTATTTATTTTGATTTTTTCATTGAATGAGACACTTTAGTACTGCAAACGATCCAAAAAAACTTTGTTTCGAATTTATTGTTAAAAAAAATATCCCATTTTCTATTGATTTCATTTCACATAATCACGTACTCAAAATGACATTTTTCTAGGTTTTATTTGTTGAAGTCCTTCACTTATTTTTTTAAATCAGAGCTTTTGTAAGTGCGATGGCAACGCGATATTAAAAGCTAATTTTTTTGAGATGCTCGTGCAGATAATAAATTTTCAATTTTTCGCCAACGGATATTTTAACGTTTCCCTTATGGAGTTTTGTTCATTCCCAAAATAATATCATGTTCTGACATGATAATAATAATGTATTAAGTAATCTGTTAACATCCTGATTATTCATGAAAATATCACCGAGACACACAAGGTGGCTGTGTGGTTTATATTGTTTTGTTAGATATTCGCTAACATGCCATGCATTTATTGTCCGAATATAAAATTTTTCTAGAAAGTAATTGGTGTCTAATTTGTTTGCGATTCAAAATTTTTCTCAGGCATTCACTCACTTTTCAGTTAAAATTTCCATGAGATAAAGATAAGGTACTTACATATTATACCACCCAATTTTATCGCCAAATTTGAAGTCATCGCCAATGGGATGCTAAACAGCCAATTATGACAATCCGGCAATGGTGTAATCCGTTGATCTTTATCGCCACATTTAAATCCGTCCCCCAAAAATTACTAAACCGTTGGCGAAGACGGTCTAATACGTAAGTACCGATTATTGAATTTCCATAACTCAATATCACACATGATCGAATCAAATATACGAAGTATATTCAATAATGCTGAGATACACATGTGAAAAAAAATTCTTTTTTTCAGTCTACATATCATTTTGCAAAGATTTCACTACACTAAAAGTGGATCAGTTCTAACTTCGTAAAAATATCCCAGGTTTAGGATAACATTTGAATGATTTATTTAGAGTTTTTCGGTCGTTATTGAATCATAATTTGAGTATGACCTCTAATTTATCTGCAATAAATTAAAGGTTCGTGATGAAATCTATAAAAGGAAGATTCTATCCAAAGGATTCAAGATAGAATTAAACCAAGTTGAATTCTAGCTTTTCTTATATTCATATTAATTCAATGACTCGCAATATTTTATCGACTCAATTTCACATCTAAAATGTCAAGGTATTAAACTTTTATTTTTCATATATATAGAAAATGTTTGAAAAACAGATTGATAGTCTTAAAGGTCTAAACTCGTCATTACACTGAAAACAATCATTAACCAAAAACTGAATCAATTGATTTGGGCATGAAAACGCTCTAAAAACAAATGTTCACATATTTAATAATTCAACAAGATTTTTTTTTTCAATTTGAATGGATTAGGTAATAAACATACTGTATTTTAGATTCCAATATTTTTTTTGTTCCGAAATTAAGTCTGATTATTCAAGTGGAAAAGTAATAATTTCTAAAAAAAATGTGCATAAAAATAAGTAAATTAAATTGTTTATCAAAAGGCCGATTGAGAGCACGAGGATGAAAGCTGTTATTAACAAAACAAAAATATCATTAGAATAAAGAAAAAATTAGGAAGTAATATTGAAAAAAACTAAAACAAAATAATTTTTGGGGGATAAAAAATACTCTCATCTATACTAAAATGCCTGCAAAAAAGCTGTAAAAGTCAAAATGAATTATGAAACGAAACAAAACATTGAAAATGACCATAAAACTGAAAATGAATTTGAAATTTAAAAATATATTTATTTAACATTTTATATTACTAATATAAAATTTATTGGAAACATGTAGTATTAAATAATATACTTTTACAACGCTTGACTATATTATAATAGGGAATTTTAGCATTTTTACAAATGGAGTACGTTGCATTTTATCAGGTGGTTTATATCACTTCTGTATCTTTGAAAATTTATATATTTACTGAATATTGAAGACTATATTAAAGCTGTAAAATAGAAATAATTTAAAATGCATTCTTTTCAGCACTAACATGCATTTTGAATTTAAATTAATTAAAAAATATTTAATACACTGTTACTTTTAAAGTGGAAATAGCTGAATAAATTCAATGATGAAAATGATAAAAGGAATTTCTGCTAATAATAATAAAGCTAAGTGAACCCTATAGACCAGACCGTTCGATCTATAACTATGATATTTTGCATACATGTGCTTTAACCCTTTAACTACTGATGCGGCTCAATCGGTAGTATAAATGATCCTGGTAGGCCAGTTTCTGTTCCTAACAATGAGAGCAAGATGTAAAACGAGTTATTAACAACGATTTTCTCGCTTTACATATTGCTCTTTTCTTTGGAAATAGATAGCGGAAATCCAGGATAAAATTTGTGCTATCGTTTGGGCTGGATCTGCAGTAAAAGGGTTAAAATGTAAAAATGTGGTGCACAGTTTTTTTTTAAACTTTTAGTAACTAAAAAATAAACAGTTGTTTTTTCTTTAAAACTCCCAAAAATATTATTGCATAAAAATAAATTTTACACATCTTTCAAAATTAGAAATTATGTCTTTTTAATGGCATATATATTGTCTAATTTCGAACAAAATCTCTGCCTGGAAATTCACAACTGTTTCCATTGTTTCATCAAATATTTAATTCAGGGGTTTTCTTCCATTTTTGAAAGTTAAAGGGGAAGGATTTTGCATAATATCTCAAGTTCACTCAATAAATAAAAATGTGAAGTAACAGTATTCAACAATTCGAAAATAAATGGACGAGGCATATATGTTTTCAATATCGCTACGTTATCACAGGACTGGTCTCTATTAGAAAGGTCAAAGTTCACAACGAACAGAACAATTGTAAAACAATTAAAACAACACAACTTTAATGTCTGACAATTCGACGGAATCATATTTATGAAGTAATATCTAAACGGTTTAATATTAAAGTACATTAAAAAATTAATATATCTGACAAACCAGTTAGTCGCCAAAGGTGAGTAGTTTTAATTATTACTAAACTTGCCAGTGCTTTGGCACAGAGGTAGCACGTTTTCCTCGTGATATGGGTGTCATGGGTTTGAATCCCGGGTATGGTTGTTATTATGTGTATTATCTGCCAATTCCCCCCCCCCCTCTTTTCAGTTGGTAATCTAGTTCCCCTGTAAGTTCAATCCATAATCACCATTTGTTTCAGTTTTCTTGCCCCCTCTATCCAGTTATGACTTCAGTTAAAATTGAACAGATTTGTGTAAGATTTGACACCAACGGCATTCTCACTGGAAATACCTGAATAGGCTCTTTCTCTCTCTTTCCCACTTTTCTTTTTTTTCCTTTAACAAATTCTCTCCCCCCCTTTCTCTCTCTCTCTCTCTTTCTTCCATCTTGAGCTCATGCAACTGGTTAGAAAACTTAGCGTTATAGGCACCGGAGGGACAGGATGGCGTTATGTTATGTTACGTGTTCTATCTGTGAGGTGATTGAATGTGCCTCTCTGAAAAAAGGGGCAGTGCAAGCGAATGTGATGCGTGTGTAGCTAAGGCGTACTCTTGGATATAGTTGACGCTTCTTCCAAAACAAGAGACGCTCATTCGGCTTAAAATCGCTGACAGCCATCAGTGCACTTGTCCATGGCAAGTGCCATTAGTAACATAAGAAATACTAAACCTACGACGAGAGTTAAAATGGCCATTATCCAAAGGTAGTTGCAATGTATTACAGAAAAGCCTATATTTTTAGTGTTAACTCATCCGCTGCCAAGCCTACATTGTATGAGGTTATTCCCATTGTCATTTCTGTTTGGAGTGTTATTGTTTATCTAAGTTTTATCATTTCGAAATAAATATTTTGTCATAAATAATCCTTTACACGTATAAAAATCAAACACGAGTATACTTGTGGTTGGCAATGGGAATAACCTCATACAATTTAGGCTTGGCAGCGAATGGGTTAAATAAAGTAGAATTTTTGTGAAAACAATTTATTTGTAGCTTTTTTTCAAGTTTTTACACTTGTATATTTATGTTTGTGGACATAAAAAGTGTGCAAGTTTGACTATTACGTTATAATATATTGAAAGTAACATTTGCATATTCGTGCTGGCAATGGGTAACACCCTGCCAACCACGAGTATATTCGTGGTTAGCAGCGAATGGGTTAATAACTATTATTAGGCCAATTATTTCAATATCATGTTGCCTATAAATGGAACAATCTATAATTATTCATTTAAAGTTAATAAATTTTCACCATCAGAAATGTTTTTTATTTATTTATGAAATTTATAGATTCAGAACATAATGCATTGCAAAGTAATTTGTTTTATTAATAATTTTTGCTTCGAATCCATAAAATCATACGAAGATAGTCGTGTCTCCAGAAAAATTTTTAAATTTCATGAGAATATGCTTAGTTTCTAATCAAAACTTTTTATGAAGTATAAGATACTAAAAATGTTTCTAACATTATCTTATCAATATAAAATCGCACGTTTATAATGTGACATAACTATCAGAAACTAAATGAAAAGATATAAGAAAAAAGAAATCTAAAATTAGAATTTTTCTTTTGAATTTTTGCTTAAAATTTTGAAAAATTAATACGGATTTTAATTTTGCATGTTGTTTATATTTTCTACATATGAAAATGATAATATTTCTTAAGAATTTATTTCAAACTGTTTTGTGTATTTGTTGATATAATATTGAATCTATAATTTCATGATCTGTAATATGTTGAAATGCATGAATTTCATTTTCTACTTTTATGGAAAAACTTGCACAAATTTCTCAAAATGAGAACACATCAAATTCTATTTTTATTGTGTTTTTTCAATTTCTGCTTTTATTGTTTTGTTTTTCTTCATTAATAAAGCGGTGATCTTTTTGTAACAGATTTACAAATTTATTTTGATTGAATTGACTAAAAATTCAGCGATAATTATATTAAAAATGCCTTTAATTAATTCTGCTGAATTTTAATCAAATCTATTAAATTATCCTATTTTAATCGAATAGTTTAATTTTGTTTAAAACTCGAAAATCCTTCTGTTTTGCAATTGCCGCCTTTTTTTAAATTCTTGCTCAAGTGCTCTGTTTTTTATTTTCGATTTATTTATTGCGGTAAGAAAAATAAATAACTCATAGCAAAAATTTATTATACTAAAATTTTTATAAACGCACAAGCATTTTTTTATTCCAACATTTTTCGTCATGGCATTTTTAAGAAAAGACGATAAGCACTTTATATTCTTAAGTCATAGTGATTGGTCTAACAATCTTATACAATAAAAACGAACAATTCATGCATATAAACTAACTTCTTGTGTTTGCAAATAACTTAAGAATATAGTTTTGAACGAATATAAATCTAATCTGAATATGAATCTAACATTTATTTTAATTATTAATATATATTAAAAACACCAAAGAATAATGTGTATATGTTTTTCATAGTTCATGCATTTTGGAACAGAAGAATTTTTAGGGACTCCACATTTACAAGAGTAATGCCATCTTATTATATTAGGTCATAAATTATTGAAATCTTGAACTGAATTGTTGGAATCGAAAATCTTCTCTCTGAGATGAAGATTTAGAGGGTGATATATCTCTGTCGTTATCTGACCATGGTTTGAAGAACGAAATTTTGCCAAAATAACAGTCTTCTTTTCATAAAGGACTTCTAAAAAATTCTAAAAATATCAGAGTCATTTTAAGATTAAATTAAAAAAATTCATAATAAATAGCGTTATCCATATAAGGATAACACTTTAAAATTTTTATGTCATTTGTATTATTAAAATATCCATGAGAAATTATGTGGTTGCAAATCAAACTTGTAACTTGCAATGCACTGGGAATATATTTAGGAATTATGTGACTGTTTCAGTTTTGATAAATGTATTGGATGTGGAGATTTCAGATTCATTCTAGTAGACTAACCACACGCATTTTTTAACAAATCCTTTTAATCCTCCAAGTTACTAATTTTTTTATTCCTTCATATTTTTATCCATATTGTACATTATGATATTCATTCATCCATTTTTGTTTTACTCCTGACGTTCTTCGCTCTAATTTTATGATTTATTGTTATGTTATATTTCTGTGTATTTTGTATGTTTCTTTCTAACAGTGTAACAGTAACTTTGTAATGTTTTTTTTAAAAATAAAGTCCACCTACATCTATACCAAAATGGAAAGGGACCATTTGAGCCCTAGAAACGGAGGTGTGGTGTGATGTTAAGGTGTTAAGTAGACTAGACATACATATATCAAGTGAGTAGTTTTTAGATTAGTTTAGTTATATTAACGTCCCGTTATAAAGCAATACTAGATCTATTTTGGGTCAGACCTCTTAATATCGAACCACGGTCAGATGTCGAGGACGATACCTAAACTGTCATCCCCTTCTCCGCACCACACCACATCAGCGGGGGGTCGTATGTCCTTGACGGATTTAATGGGCGACAGACCCCGTTACACGATTATTTTCCGGAAGAGTCGTATGAAGAGGGTAATCAACGGCTAGATTTTCTATATTTTCAAATCTCTCAATATAATAAATGGGAATTGTAACTAAATGTCTTATATTTCATATAAAACAGTATTCATATTCTTTTTTTTCTAGATTTTTTTCAGCTAGTAATTGATGCCAACATTACAAAATTAATAAGTTGAAGATAGTATTTAGAGATTGCTTCTGCTTGGCATCATCAGTACATTACAAGCTTTACCAGTACATTATCTATTAGTTTAATGAATTTTATTCGCAATATTTGAATCAATATTTTACCTTTTAATGCTTTCAAACTTCATTAGAGAAATAGAGAAGAGTTTCCCTTTTATTAAATCTTATTTCGTGTTAGAGTTTTTGAGGACTGAATCTTTAATCAATCCCGATTTATTTCTACTGCGCATGCGCTATAGTATAGCACTGTTTTTTTTAAAATTCTATCATGGATTTTAGCTGATTAAAGAAAAGTGAAAATCACACCACATGAAGTCCATGAAGAGGTTATAAAAATGTCTACACATTCTTTTCAATGTAGGTAAAAAATTTCAGATACATAAAAAAATCAATTAAAATATTTTTATTTAATTTGAATAAAATATTTAGTAAACCTAATGTTTTTGAAATTTTTTTAAATAAATATAAATTTTTACTTTTTATTACTTTTCCCATAGTGAAAATTCTAGAAATATGATTCGAAATCTAAAGCATTTTTCAAAAATTAATAATAAAACTGCAACATTTTTATTCTAAATTATAAATAATATTACTTTATTTAACATTTCCTCTTAGATATTATAATTAAAAAAATATATATTTTGTTATTTTTATTTTTAAACCTTTTATTCTAAAAATATTTTACAAGAAATGGATTTATTAACCAGCCAAACGAGTCTGACAAACTTTTTTAAACTTATTATACGAAGAAATTTTTTATTTGATTAAAATATTTATTTTAAACGCAAAAGCTTGGGAGGCGCAAAGAGCAGTTCTGAAAAATTAAAATAATTTTAATTTTCAGAAAGATAAATAAGCTTCTATATCCTTGAAGCGGTTAAGGCATTGTCCTTCAGTCCATTATTTTGCAAACTATAGCGTATGGACTACGAATACCTAAACACAACAGTCAGGCCCACATTTTGTGAACATCACATGGGAAAAAAACACTGTCAACATATTTCAAACTTGAAAAGTTTATTAGCCAAATCCTATTTCATTAATAACCTTTTTAATTGAAAGAGCTGACATGGCAGAAATTTTCTGCTCTCATGCCAATCAAGGTCACTTTGAATCGAGAAAGCTGACTTTGCAAATGAGTTGCAAGAGGAATCATTTAAATTTAATGCCAACAATTTATCCAAAATAATAGAAATGGCAGTCGAATGGAACAAATTCACATGGAATACATTTGAGCATGTCATCAAATATTGAAATAATAACAATTTTAAAATATTAAAACTAGATAACTATGAAACTGAGTAATTAACCAAGATATTGCTTTAAGAAAGGAATAGTGAGTATTAGGCATAATTTAAAATATAAATGCAAATTAAATGTAAAAAAATTGAAATAATTAAATTGTTGATTATTAATAAAAATTCCAGAAGAAAAAATATATATTATACAATATATTTTGCTTTTATTTTTACTATTTTTTGTCAAAATTATTTATTTATACGAAATGGTACGATTAGAGTATTTATATTCTTTTATTTTTTCTATTTTCATAGTTAAAAAAATACTTTAGAAGTTAATCAATCTGTCTAAAATTTAAATTGATTTGCTCTACTTTTTCTCCATCCCTAAAAATAAAGCCGAAACTACGAATTTTTACTCCCTGTAGAAATTCAAATTATTACATATATTTTCTTCAAACTTCAATTTCGAAAACTATAAAATATAAAAAAAAATTCTATTAAAGACTTCTAATTAACTAATTTTTAATAATATTTAAATAATTTTTTGATTTAATAAATTTAATTGATTAAATTGATTTTTTATTTTTTTTGCATCCATAAAATTTTTTGCATTCCATAACACATTTTTGCTCCTTGTAGAAATTCTAAGTATTAAATAGATTTTCTACAAATTTCGTTTTCAAAAACTATAAAATAAATATAAAAAATTACTATATTAAAGTCTCCTTAATAAATAATTCAACAGTTAATTCTCTATGGATAAAAAAGCTGTTTAATAATTTAAAATAGTCAAAATTTGAAATAGAGAGAAATTTAATAAAGGATTAATTATTAAAAAAATATTTGATAACATAAAAATTATTTTGAAACTTTCTGACATCAAAAATTAATTCTAAGCTCTGTTACTTGCCTTTAAAAGTTGAAAGGATTTTAATTCATTATTCATAAAGGCTGTTTTCCTATTCCATGTTGAAAATACACAGCACCGAAGCTGCTATTCACAATGCTCAATTAAATTTAGTATAATTCTTTAAAAAATATTAATGAATTCAATAAATTTAATTTTTTTGTGGTTCTTAAATTTTCTTTCTATTAATAGATAGTCTATAATGTTTCAAGAAGCTATGAGATCTCAAAATCCTATTGCAAGAACATATCATATCATCTCTACTGATAATAAAGATAGAGATATAAAAGAGCCAAACCGTTTCATCTACAGTTACCAGATTTAGAACTCATATATTTTAAAGATAGAGAGTGCGCAAATTTTATTCACGCATATTAAATTATTAAAAAAAATGTTTTTATTTGCCATTATTTGAATATTTAAAAATTAGTTAATGCGAAATATTATCAAATTAATGTCAGATGAGAAAATTCTAAATGTATATTTCATATTTAGGATAAATAAGCTATTCAGTCATCAATCAGGGATAGTTACTAAAAAAATATAAAAAAATAAGTAAACCTATTTAGGTCAACAAAGAAAATTACATACATATGTATATATAATTTAAGCCAATTCCTACTTAGGTTAGCAAAGAACACGTTTATTTTAATTACTATTTATTAAATAATTACAATTAATATAAATAATTGATCAAAAATTTATACCAGGCCAAAACAATATCATGTTTGTATCCGTTGTTGAAAATGAATAAAAAAACACTCAACTGGCTTTGAATTTTAAAAGCCAAATGAGGAAACGCAAATATCATGGATTTTCTACACCAGTTGGGGTAACGCAATACAGATTAGAAATTTTTAATTTTCTTTACTCTGTATTATTTTATTTTGAAAGTTCTTCGAAATGAACCGGAAAAATCGATTAATTAACAATGTTTTATTTCAAATGTATCAAACATTAAGAAAATAAAGAGAATCGTTTGAAAATAATCGGCCGAAAACGTGTAAGTTTAACCTTTATTAAAGTGGGGGGAAAACTATATATATATATGTATATAATGCGTGTGTGTGTGTGTGTGTGTGTGTGTGTGTGTGTGTGTGTGTGTGTG
>JAOUZG010039351.1:120942-139151 GCA_026289955.1 Argiope argentata
GTGTGTGTGTGTGTGTGTGTGTGTGTGTGTGTGTGTGTGTGTGTGTGTTGTAGAGAGAGAGAGCTAATAGGCTAATAGTAGGAATTTTTAAAAAAAGGGTCGAAGCTTAACTCTTTAATTAGAGAATTTGTCAGAAAATGCTGGGGTGACAATTCCAGCTTGAAATCGTTTAGTAAAATTTTGGTTAAGTGTATAGAATTCTCGATTATTATTTTTTTTATATGCACTAAACCCACAATCACTTAAGTTTGATGAAAACGAGTCTCAACCTCACAAGAAAACAAGAATACAGGGTTCTATCAAAGAAGCAAAAGGAAAGAACAAGAAAATTTTCTACAAGGTATTTTAGGGCGGGGTTGAGGAATAGGGAAAAATGGATGAGCGGGGAACATTTAAAGAACAATTTATATAGAAACATTCTTGAAATATAAAGATCATGCAAAAAATTAATGTTTTGAATAGGATATATGTCTTTTATAAAAACCATTAAAACTCAGCTGCTTAAAATTATTACTTGTATGCAGTTTATGTTTGAAAATAATGATGTATTTTTCCTAACCCCAAAGTCAATTATGGTAGTTAGATATAATTCTGTAAAGAAATTGCGATAATAGTTTCAGCAGCAAATTATATCATGCAATATCGAAGTCGAACTCCCTTCATAATTATTAGCATTATTTTGGTTGGTCGTTTCTGAACCTATTCATTATATTTGTTTCTGCATGTGTAAACAACTATTACGCTTCTAATAAAATTTTATTTATCAATTTATCCTTAGGTAATTGGTTTTAATTGCAGATTTTATCACTGTGCTGTATTTTCAATTCTAAAAAGTCTTCTTATCGTTTAATTGAACTTATTTATAAAATATTCCCTATCTGAAATAAAAAGAACTTGAATAAGCTGCTGACAAATTTTGTAATATTATAAACGATTTCGGTTGAAGACCAATTATTTTTCAATAGGTTTCAAATTTCTTTTAGGTTAAAGATGTTGAATTTTGCACAATACATTTCATGTTTTTTATTTTAGATCTCTTGAAGATTAAAAAAAAATAGAATAGGAGTAAATCCTAAAAATATTTACTTTCCAAAAATATCTACTAATGTCTTTTTAGATATGTTATCGGAAAGAAATTAAAAACTTTCATTATATATTGTTTAATAATTTCTACTTGATATTGGAAATATTTTAGAATTCTTATAAACAGAAAAGAAAAAAAAAACATTGCTGTAAATTAAGCACTATAAATATAATAATTAACGCATTAATTAAATCGAATACGTATAATCAAAAATTCATTATATTGTAAACTGTAATGTGAATAATATCTAAATTAAAATGTTTAATTTCAAATTGTGTTTTTTAATACTATTTCAGTGTTTTTAATGCACATGCCATATTACTTACAAACATCTTAATACTTCTTATTAGAAACATAAGACTATTTTAAAATTCTACTTCTTTCATTTTAATGATTGTTTTTTGAATGATTGTTAAATGTTTTTTTTTTTTTTTTTGATTCTCGATATCCTTATTGAATTTCGATTTTTTCAATCATCCCATATACAAGAAGATGTATTTTTTTTTGTAGAATGATCAATAATTTATTGTATACTTAAGGAAAAAATAAATTGAACACTTTTAGATCTCATAGGAATTTATTAAATAACTTTTAATAAAGTTAAAAATAAGTGACAGACATGAATCTGTTGATTCTAATATTTGCTAAAATCGGATAATTAATTTGAATGCAGTACCTAATTTATTGTGATTTTTAACTGAAGATTTTATTTCCTAACATCTAACTGTTACCGTAGATATATGCTCTGGTTTCTCTTCAATATCGTGCTAATCTTTCGCCTTTTATTACCGCAGATATTTTTTTCTTTGCATAAATAGCTTTTAATAAAGTTAAGAATAAGTGAGAGGGACGAATCTGTTGATTCTAGTATTTGCTAAAATCGCATAATTAATTTGGATACAGGTACCTTATTCATTGGAATTTTCAATTGGAGATTTTATTTCTTAACATCAAACTGTTACCGCAGATATTTTTTCCTAAATATGGAATCTGAATTTAATTTTAATAAATAATATAGCTGAAAAAGCGGTAATTGTGATTGCCTCATTCCAAGAACGGATCTACGATTCTACTATTGGACCATCTTTCGAATCAAACTTATAAATAAAATATAATACAGGCGCAAAATGGCGCATTTTTATCGGCCATTTTCCCTAAATATTAATTACACAATATTTAGTGCAGTTGGAGCACGTAGTTACTCTTGATGTTACATCTATAAAACTGGATTAAAAATGTAAATAAATTAAAAAAAAATTATATAACATATTGCAATGATTCTGTGAGTAAATCGGGTTCCGCAAGGCTCAGAAATATACTTTTAAAGAACGAATAATTTAAACCGAAGTTTGAAGCTGCTTTTGAAAAAGAATCTTCATAAATGTAAAAATGCCACCTGGAACAAATAAAATAGCGCCAACTTTTATTCTATTGTATGTATGAACCACGGTATGTATATAGAAATGTTTGTACGTTAAAAATGCGTCACATCAGTAAACTTATTGTCTTTTAACTCTTTAAATATCATTTTTTTAAAAAAATCTTTTTATCTTCTATCGCTTAGAAGGTAATAGCTTCTTTATTAGACAAATATTTTTGATTTGTGGCTAGAACTTTTGGTCCCCTAGATCAAAATACCTTTTATATAAAACTATTTAAGCTGATTTGAAAAGGTTTAGGGGATGTATATGCCCCTTTAGTAGTTAAATCTAAAAGTTGATCAAAAGTTGCTGAACTGACACAGGTGGTAAATGAAGTAATTGAATATGAGAAGATTCCGGCAAAGTAGTTAGTTCTCGCCTCTCAAGGTGGGGATCTTGCTCCTTCCATTGAGGATTGGACGTTCTTCGTTAGGGAAGGGCTGTACCGTGGTCGGTGATGGGACTAAAACCCAATTCTCAGCAAAGTTGTGGTCGTAGCGTTCCGATCAGTCAAGTTTTCATGGTGACTTTGGGCTGGTTGGAATAGTAAGTTTGTGATATATGTAAAATATTTTTCTTTTTAGATTTAGCGAAAATACTTTTGAATTTTTAACTTCGATTTATTTCATCTGGTTGGCATAATTTAAGTAAAAGAAGCAAATGATAAAACTGATGTCCAATCTCATCGAGACACAAATGAGAAAGTGCAAAAGAGACACAAACTTCCCCATCGATGTTTTATAATGAGATTTTGATAGGGATTTCTTGGACACTTGTGGATTTAGGATCAGGGATGGTTGGCTGGTTTTGGCTAAACAGCGCAAGAGCCAGATTTGGCCAAGCTACGCCAAACAGTAGTAATAGACAACCGCAGTAAAGTCCAAAATAATAATTTTAACTTATGTCATGCAGTAACAAAACATGCTTACATGAAAGTAATCAACTCACTTTAAACAAACTGAATTAATGCTATATCTGTCAGATAAAATATTAAAGTCCTTTCAAAAGGAAGCAAATGCAAAGAAGTTTAAAATTCATAATGAAAATATGTAAAAAAGGATTTATTCAATTAAAAAGTGAACCAAGAACGTTATAGATCTTTATATTTTGTTGGAATTATATATTTTCTCTTCGGTTTTTGTGCTTTAGAAAAAGATGGAGTATGAATTTCATCAGATGTCTCCAATCCATCTCTGATATTATATTCCAGAATATCTTCGGACGCACTCGAGGTGCTCATCTCCGAGGCATTTTCGGACTGTAACGGATGGTACCCATTAAGAATTAAGGATTTGATTCTACAACTGAAGACTATGTTCTTTGTTTGTATGAAATTGGAATCCTTAATCTAGTTTTGAAGTAGAAGTGTAGAAGTGGACGTCCGAATGTCGTTTTCCAAAATTTCTGAAAGTGGTCATTAACTTTACGAGGTTTAGGAGAAATTTCGTCCATGAATTTTATAAAATTCAGATTTTTTGCGATTATTTTCAGTGTGGATATTAGCTCTAGGTGTGAATATTTCTTAATTTTTTCCCGTTACTAACGGTTTTGAAACTTTTTTTTGTGAAGTGGCAGCAGCTTTATAATGTAAAATATCTTGAGAAGTGTCTTCTTTAGGAATACTGGGTGAAAAGTCTTCTATAAATTATTCAGATTTGGGACAAGTTTCAGAGGGCATATAAGATGATTGAAACGGAGCATTATCAACATACAGAATTATAGGCATGTTTTGAGTACACTTTGCTTCACTCATGATCAGGGAATTTAGGAACCTTTTAAAAAGTTGAAAGTATTAGGGAATTTTATTCCTCCCCTCAGAGTCAGAGAACTTGCTAAATTCAGCACTTTTTACAGGGTGGGTACAGAATTAATTAGATAAGTCATAGACAAACTCTCCTCCTCTCCACGAAAATACACTGATTAACCATAAAACTGAATGAAAATTTATTTAACTAATTAATTCCTTAACAAACTATTCCTTTCGCACATAATTTGCGAAATTTAACAAAAGTTATAATAAAGAAAAAGAAAGAAATTTTAGCATTTATAAAAGTATAGAGTTGTTTAAGCTTTTAAAAGTAAAAATCAAATATTTATTTTACAAGCAACTACACAAATACACAAATTTCAGCATAAATTCCGAAAGTCTCATTTTTTTTTCAAAACTCTCTGTAGTGAGCATGAAGCTATAAAACTAGCTTTATATGCTCTAAAATCTAGCATGAAGTTCTGCTTTGACTAAATAATTTTCAATTTATATATTCGAAAATGCCATATAAGGAACAGAATTAAAAAGTTCCCGAGTCCTGTTTCCTGATGCAATTTAACACATCAGTTCATGCTGTTTAGATTAAACATTAAAAGAGAAATTAAGATGCAAGCTTATAATGCAAGAAAAAAAAACCAAGCAGATAAAAAAAAGATTATATCAAGATCTCATTTACATAAGAATTTAGTTTTCCATCACGCGATTCCACAAACGACTCGGTTTTTACACATTATTATTACTTTTCCCTTTCTTTTTTTATTTTCTACCTTTTTATTTTATTTTATTTAGTTTTTTATTCCTCCGTGTTCACCGTGGGAAAAATTACGAAGCGTGTAGAGCGATATATTACCGCTAGGTTTGAAAGTGAATTCGTTGTGAGGCGCATCTAAACGCCTTATCTGCAGTTGTGTGCTACCGAAACATCACTTACAAATGCCAGCACTATGGAAATAAACAGAAAAGTGCTGTAATAATTTGAGGTTATCTCGGAAAGATGAGTAAAAACAAGAAAATCTGAAATGGGTTGAAAGCTGTCGTTTTTTTAAATTATTATTTGCAGTTTTTTTTCTTTCTTTTTTTTCTTCGTTTGTATTTTACGCTTTAGTGCATTTACATTAGCGTCCTGCTGTCTATTGCTCTGGGAAATATTCTTAATGTTATGCAGGTGTTGATGAAAAATAATTTCCACTTCAGTAAATTTTGGAATACAAAAATTTACTTCATACTATTCTCACCAATTTTGAAAAAAAAAACTCCTTTTAAATGTGTTGAGCATGTAATGTTTTATCTTGCTGGCAGATAGTTAAAAATTTAGTTAAAAACAAAGATTTATTTTAGAAACTGCCAATCCTTAACGGAAATGACAGGAAAAGGTATTTTATGTGAATAACATAGCATTATAGATCTTATTTTAATCTCCTCAAATAGAATTAATCATTTTCAGGCTTGTATATGATTTAGGAAAATTATGTCTAAAAATTCAATTAAAAAAAGAAAGTATCTGACATTAAAAAAATTGAAATTCATATTTCACCCAATGTCTGTAAAAGGTGTGAGAAATGTGTCTATCACCAGATGAAAGAGTTATACATATAATGCATCAAATATTCAAATTTATAGAAATTCTCCTTTTGCAGATGCACACAATGAAAAAAACCAAGCTTTTCGAACGAGATGATGTTATGTTTCTCTTAAAATATCATATTCAACGCTTTTTAAGATGGTACTAAATATTTTACCATTGCCTTAAAATATTGTGTCCTTGTTTAATGTTGTTCCACCAGAATAATTAAAAATAACGCATTTGGTAATTTAAATTGTATTTGGTTTGTCCACCATTTATTTAATGCATAATTAATAGAATAATCGAGAATAATCGAATAATCGAGAATGACAATGACTGATGTTGTTGTCATTCTCGTATCCTGCTTTTGAGTTATCCCATCAGGCAGAACCTCAGACATGCGGATGAGAAGCTGCCATATAAGTAAGCAGGTTCTCGCTGTCTCATTGATCAAATTAACATTACTCCTAAACCTGAACATACTTCTTAAATGAGGTATAATGGAGGCTGTTTTTAGTTCATGGCCACACCTGAATAAATTGTTGTGGCATTCCGATCATTCAAAATATTCCATACGTGTAACAGATTGGAAAAAGTTCACTTACAGAGCATTTTCAAAACTATTATTATAAATTCTTAAAAAAAATACTCTTAATTGACTAAAAGACTCTTTAAATTCTTGATTCCCTAATTAAATCAAAATGTCAAATTTAAATTCGATGTTGTTGCCGTCCTGGTTTATGTTTTCTGAGATCCAGATATTTAAAAAAAATGTTCCACTTGAATCAATTCGATATGGTTTCTGTAGAAAAATGATGTATTGGATTAATGGTTATAATAAAATTTGCATCATTCGATAATATGGTTATAATAAAATTTGCATCATTTTAAATACAAATTGTTCGATAATTTGATTTTTCTCTCTAAAATTTCCATCTAACCTAATGTTAACGTGTGTAGTTTTGTTTAATTCGGGTTGTTATATTCTCTAAACTTTTGATTGGTATTATCAAAATATATAATATTAATTAATGATATCAAAATATATAATCTTAATTGATGATATCAAAATATATAAGATTAGTTAATGATATCAAAACATATAATATTAATTAATGATATCAAAATATATAATTAATTAATGATATCAAAATATATAATCTTAATTAATGATATCAAAATTTATAATTAATTATTATCAAAATATATGATCTTAATTGTTGATATCAAAATTTATAATTAATTATTATCAAAATATATGATCTTAATTGTTGATATCAAAATATATAATATTAATTAATGATACCAAAATATATCATCTTAATTGATGATATCAAAATATATACTATTAATTAATGATAAATATATAATATTCAACTTTTGATTGGTTGTATATCGATTTGATCGGTTGTATACTGAGGCTCTCTTTGAAACTTCCTCGCATACTCTCTAATAAATATGCTCTACCTCTTAACCATGTATCACATAAATTTGTGGACCTTGAGTAAAGTCGTAAATCCCTTAAATGACCGCGGCAAAATGTAGTCAGAAAACGTAGATACAGTACTTCTTCTAAATCAGAACGATTCATCCTTGAGATGCCGTTAATGGCATTTGAAAACCAAATTTACACTTTATACGCAATTTTTCTCACCTTTTAAAATCAAAGCTTCAAAACTATGATTATAATCAGAAATTCACATACAATAATATTTCATACATTCAAATGCATTTGTGAATTATCGTGATTGAATAATTGTGAAAGTACACACTGAAAGACGATTTAATTCTTTAAATTTGATTTATATCCGTATCCGTATTTTGATTAAATTCGTATATCAAATATTATTTATTTAGTCTTTACATTTTGTACTTGTTTCATTAATTTTTATTTCAATGTACACGACAAGCTGAATTACTTTGAATAAAATTAGTTCAAAATTTAATAAAAATCTGCAAATTTTGAGTAGAGATCATAAACCAAATTTCATTAGTACAAATCAAAACTTTTTGAGTTATCGTGTTCATAGACAGACATAATTCCATAAAGGTGTTTTTCCGACTCGGAAAGCTTAAGAACATGGAGCTTCATCAAAGCTTTGAATTCTTATATCTTGAAAATTACTATGCTTTCTCTCTTCTTCGTATATTAGAAGATGCAAAAGGAGAAATTACGCCTTAGAAGTCTCACATGAGCACTCACACCTCACATGATTTTCAGAGTTTTTCGCACATGAACATTTTGTGCTCCGGAGTATTGTTAAGAAAAACCAAATATGCATTGGGGTTCCTTTTCCGTCGACCTATTGAAACCAAAATTTGATATAGAACTTGGTTTCTTGTAAAAAAAAAATAACATTCCGAATTAAGCTTATTTATTTAAGAAGTTTGCTTTTCAAATACCGTTTACATGTAAGCAATTGTACAGACTGATAAACGATCAAACTCTTCGATGGAACTGACTTAAATTTTGATAAAAATTACCAATTTTTAACTATTTCGAACTTTGAGTTTTATGGCTATCGTATTCATTTTAAACACGGGCAGAGATATTTACTTTGATTGTATTTACATTGTTGCTATCGTTGCCTTTACAATGGAAGAAGTGGTACAGTAGCCTCTGAGGGCATGCACCCCTGAGCACCCGAGGTCAGAAGTTTAACTTCAAGCTCACACACGTCACAAACACTTTTTACGGGGCGAACTCCATTCATTCATCCAATTACAGATCATAATTTAGATCTAGAATAAAGAACGATCAACTCTGAATCAGCACTCCTTGCGGTACTACTCTCGATATGGAGAACTTTGTAACCACAACGGATTTAACGAGTGCCAGTCACACACACAATTGGAGATTCTTCGGCCGGCGAGATTTGAACTCGCAAACTAAGGAATGCAAGTCCAACGCTCTACCAACTAGGCCATACCGGCCCTTGAAAATTGATAAAAAAATTGGATACAAATCTTATCATTTGACAAAACAAAATGGTTAAGTTCCCTCATTTAGCTTTATTTAATTGTGTTTAAACTATCAGGAAATTAGAAATGTGTTTTTTTGCGAAATATGAAACAAGGAAATCAAATCTGGAGCTTAAAATTTTGGCGATTTGTGAATTTTCTCTTTATATTTCATATGTGAGGAACTAAAAAGCCCTTAATAATTTTCGTAATTCGAGTATTGCTAAAAGTGTATTGAAATTCTATAATTTTTCAGTTTTGAGACTGTATTTTGGCTTTTAATACTAGTAATAATGTATGAATTTAAGAAAGGAAATTGCTTTCTATTATAACAAGAAATTTCTAAATATTTTATGTTACTTACAAAATCGGATTCTAATTTTATGAAAAATTATTCTTTATAGTTACGATTTTACACGATTTTATAGATTACTTTTTAAATTATTATTTAAAAAAATTGCATGAATTTGAAGCAATATCGCTTCAAATATTTATACTTCACCAAATTGTGAATATAAGAACCTGATTAAAAATTAATCAGGCTTGCAAAAACTTTTTTTTATTATTATATATATTGCAGAATATTCTAGACAATTTTACAATTACTATGAGAGATAGTAATCAACCTCCGATGATAATATCGAAAGCTGCTCATAACAAACTTTGTAATGACCATTCGACAAAGCTCAAAAGATCAGTCCGTGGTTGGGAAACCTCCATGACGTCCGCTGAGCTTTTGCATGCAAGGCAGTCGGCGAATGGTCATTGAAACGACTCCGCGTCTGAAAAGTGAATAAATACGAGGCATTTGGTGACATCGATCTTTTGGAGAAAATTTAAGATCCTATTGTTTGTGAAATAGCCCGCAAAAATCGGACGGCTGTAATTGAAACCTTCTATCCGGCGTGATGTTCTGTAACAGTTGCTTCATGCACATGAAGTTTTGCTGCACCGAAATTGATTTCAATTACTTTTACTGCTCATGACACAGATTTCCGTGCAGTAAGTCGCCAAGGACATCCTATTAGGTTCGTAAAGATAGTTGGCATACAAAATCTAGGTCTAACATGGTTATTATTAATTAATAAAACTATTTCTATTATTTTCGGCAATTGATTTTAATTTCGGTGTGATTATGCTTGGGTTTAAATCTATAAATGGATTATCTGGATCAAAAGTAATAATACATTAGACACAGAAGAGAAAAAAACTGAAGAAAACACAACTTTTACAATTCAATAAAAAGTTTATTTTCGAAGACGGTTATTTAACTTTCTTTAAATAATTTCCAATTTCATTCTTTCATTTTTAATTTCTTTCTTCAAATTATATTGAATAGTTTTGTAAATCATTTCATTTTTTTCTTCAAAATATTTCATATAATTTGATTGAGTATGACTACTTGTCTGATTAAGAAAACTGATTCAATTGTTTTCATCCATTTATTTTAACATCGCTGTATTGATTCAAGGATTTAAATTCATTCATGCATAATTTGCATCAAAGGAAATAATACATTAGATACATAAAAAATAGACTCAGGAATAAATAACTTTTGATATTTTGACCAACAAACGGTTATTGAACTTTCTTTAAATTATTTTATGCCATTTGGTAAAATTATTTAATTTTTCTTTAAATTATATTTTATCACTTGATAAATTATTTCATTTTTTCTTTCAATTATTTCATTTAATTTGAGTGAATATTAATAATTTTACTTGGTTATTATTTTGCTTTGTTGTGATGTGGTTTAAGTTATCTATTAACATAACAAGTAAAATGCATATTAAAATAAAATCTGCTATGCATATTTCAATATATTATGTCAGAACATCATTTCTTGAATGGCCAAACACCATGTGCTCGTGCGAGTTCAATTATATTTTTATTCATTTTAATAGTTTCATCGAATGAGTCCCTTTAGCATTTCAAACGATTCAAAATAAACTTTTTCTTGCATTTACTGCTTAAAAAATATCACATTTCCCATTTACTTCATTTCATATAATCACTCGCTCAAAATAACGTTTTTCTACGTTTTATTAGCTGTAGTTATTAACTTATTTTTTAAAAATCAGAGCTTTTGTAAAAGCAATGGCAACGTGTTATTAAAAGTTTATTTTTTAAATATATCGTGCAGATAATAACGTTTTTATTTTATCTACGGATATTTGTTGACGCCAAAACCCTCATTCCAAAAACAACAACATGTTTTGACGTGATAGTAAATTTGTTTAAATGTTATTTATCATCAAACATTTTAAGAGTCGTTTATTTATTTATTAAAAATCTAAGTTGTTAAAGTTTTTATTACATTTAGTGCTCCAAAATGTTAAAGTTTTTAATAAGAGTTTGATAGAAACAAGGTTCAAAAACTCCCTACAAACTGTAGTCATCACATTTTAACTTTGATTTAGCTTCATTTTTGAACATGAAAATAATTTTTCTATCGCTGATAATTTTTGAAACAGTAAGCCCAATGAAAAACCTGATACTCATTAAACAGAAAGAAATTTGTTTAATTTTATGGAAATCATTTGAAAAAATATAATGTCTTAAGTCGTTATTATAAACTAGCTTAGCCAAAATATAATGAAAAATTGTTTTAGAGTGAGAAGTTATCATGAAGGTATCAGCAGTCGCTTTATTTTCCAAGTATTGATTATTATTAAAATATTGTAGTATAATTGGTATTGAGAAATAAATGAAGTTCATATGGTTTGAATCTAATATCATGAAGCAATAAAACATGATTTTAAATAACTGACTGGATTTTGATTTTAAAATTTGTTAGGAGAAATATAAATATTCCTAAATACAAACTTAACTGGTAAAAACTTTCAATTAAAAAAAACTGAACTCCTATTAGAAAAACTGCTAATACAGTGGAATCCTGTTGACATTTAAAAATATTTTTAATGTGTGATTTATTTCTATTTAAAATTATTAAATTTTTTAGCATTCAAAAACACTTTCATGCCAAAATTTCCCTCTAATATCAATTCATTTTAAAATTAAACATAAAATAAGTAAACAGGCGAATTTATTAATAATTAAATTTATGAAAATATGAAATAAAGATTAAAAATAAAAATAAATAGATTATTTGAATCTTCTTATTAGTTCTATATTAGAATTTTAATTAATCTAAATCTATTTTTTTTATTTCTGCGAATACTTTGGTATAGAAATGTCTAGTTTAATATACAAAATACAGTCCTGATTTTTATAATTTGAGTGCATTTTATTTTATGCTGCCATTTTCTTTCTATGGAGCTGTTAATGAGCAGGATTTCTGCAACTAAACACTTTATTGTAAATGTTTTGAATGAGAATTCTAAAAGACTATTTTACAACAGCAGCTGTCAATTATAATTATGACCGACAAAGACACGGAAATTAAATTGAGAAAGGATACATGCACGCAAAGCTTATATGACTTTTTACGTTTATTGACTTGCAGTTGTAAACAAAAACATCAACGTATATTTTGATTCTAAAAATTAAAGAAAAATATGAATAAGCAACAAGAAATGAAAGCACATCCGGACTTTGATCGATTGATCTCGATGGAGCATGGAAACAAGTAAATTTTAATTACTATCGGCTTTCTAAAACAAAGACGGAACCTTTATAGCCTCTTTTCTTTGTTTATAGTGAATAAAATAGCCGAAAGATAGAAATAATTTTGCTGATATTTCTAAAATAAATTCCTGCATCATTTTCCGAAGAAAATTTTATTTATTCATCTCTGTTGGACATAAGCTAATTATTTCTAATTCGAGTAAATCGTAAATAGAGTGAAACGTTATTTTGCATAAATGTGTTATTTTTTTCAAAAGAATATTTCATGAATCTACTAACATACATTTAAAAATTTCGTTTTTGTTAAACAATATGAGCTTATTCGTAATAGAATAAAACCATCAGAGTTTTTTTTCCTTCTAAATGACATATTGAAATTACTCGAGCGAAATAATTATCGTTTGGTTCATTTGATTTTTCATGGAAAAAAGACCAATAACTTTTTTAAAAAAAATGGTCAATAAATTATTACCAAACAATAAAAACTGGAATGAAATCAAGTCACTTCATTATCGGAACTCAGATTAATTTCTAATGTTTAACAATCCAAAATAAATTCGAAATATCTTCTATTCTAAAAAAAAAAGAAAAGAAAATTTCCAAAATATTTGGAAAGAAAGAAGAGAGAAAAGAATTTATTGTTTTTTGATTTAAATGTTAGTTTAATTTATCCATTCATTAAGGATTCGTTCAGTTTTTCTTTCATATTAATTATTTTTACAAGTTTTAAATAATTATTACCAATGTTATGTTATTTATTTGTATTTAACGATTTTCAGAATAGCATTATTTACTAACAAAATAAATTATTTCTTATTTTAATTCTAGTAAAGACGATTACGGCTCAATTTTTGAGCTTATTACCGTGAGCTAAAGAAATATTTTTCTTCGCTTAATATCTATGCCCTATAATTAATTTCTCTTTCCTTAATTTCTAATTTCTTTCTTTCTGATTTAGTTTAGTTTTAGATAATTTTAGAATAATTATGGAGGAATGATGAGGGAAAAAATAAACTTTTTAAAAGAAAAATTAATTACATTATATTGAAAAATAGAAAGCAATTTAAAATAACTTTGCGTTTATAAACAGAATTTTTCTGAATAATTAAAACAATCCACAAAAAATTTACTTTCGGAACTTTTACCATTAATTTCCGCAGAGAATGCATAATGAAGTAATATTTCTGCAACTTCTCTTTATAATAATCTAAATGATCATTGATAATGCATTTAGAGGCCGTTAACTTTCATAAAAAGGACAATCAATCAATCAATGTATGTGGCTTTAGAGCTGTGTCTCAATTTTTCTACTTGTAGAATGAATAATAAATTTAATATCTTTGAATTTTTTATTATATTTTTGAAATTTTTTTAATAAAATGAAAGTTGTAGGAGGTCATTTGATTGTTGGACATATTTAGAGCTTTCATATGAAACAAAAAATAGGCGTAATCTAATTAGTTATTGGGGCTTGATGACCGTATTTTCAATTTTCTTTACTTTAAGTACTTTAAGTACGTACTAAAAAACTGATTATATTCCTTAAAAATGTACTTTTAAATTATTCTGAAAAAAGAAAAGAAAAGGATTTATCATTGAGGTATTGTTTTATCAGTCCGTTATAGAAAATATTGATTTTTCGTCAGGGCCCAACTTATTCTAGTTGGGAACCGGTGCAAAAACGTTTTTGGGCCCCCTGTGCTTTACAACTTTTGTAATGAAGAACATTCATTAAAGAAGGAAAGATAAAATAAACTTTCTATTTGATTTGGAAGCCTCCACATAAGTGCGGGGCCGGGGCAACTACCCCATATACCCCTGCCTTAATCAGACCCTGTTTTTTGTTTTTAGAATTGCCGTGAAAACGTGCCAATTCATCTCTAAGAAAAAAGTTTTACTAAAATTATTATATAACTCTTTTAGTTCAGCGGTTCAGTTGATATAATATTTTAGTGATATGATTTTCGAATTAAAGATTATAAACAAAATGAAATATCAATGTTTCCAAAATAATTAGAAATATTATAAATAATCCGAAATATTTATCAAGATAGAATACTCTTAATTTTTGAAGATTGCTAATGATATATCGTGATGAAATATGTTGCATTGTATATTTACTATCTCGTGCAAATACTATGTATCTTTAACCCATGCAATATTATGCATTTATCTTATCAAAATATAAGATTTTTAATGAGTTTCTGGCGCTATCGTCTTTGGGTTGTTTTCTCAAAATATCATTTTTGATAGATTATGTATTTAATCGCATTGTAAAAATTACCTCAATAATTAAAATTAAATATGCTCTGGAACCTTTTACAGAGCAGGCCGGGATAGCCTGGTTTGTAGAGAGTTGGACTCGTATTCCTTAGGTTGCGAGTTCGAACCAAGCCGACTGAAGATTCTCCTAGTGTGTGGTGGCTGGCGCTCGTTAAGTCTGTGAGGAAAATGGCTGAATGTAGTCTGCCCCATAAAAAGGGTTGTGACGTGTGGGTAGGTAAGTCGTACTCTTGGCCTTAGTTGGTGCTACTGAAAAACCCGAATCGCTCAAACTGTTTAAATCGCTGTCAGACTCATCAGCTGTCTAGAAAAAGGGCCATAAATGACAACAACATATTTTACAGAAGAATTAAATTAAAAGTACATCTTTAATTGCTTTTGCTTTTTTTACAATTTTCTGTCTATTGCAAGAACAAATAAATAACCCTCCTCCGCAAAAAAAAAAAAAAAAAAAAATGTTTGGCTTAAAATTCAGGAAATGGTGCGAATATGAATACTTTTACAGCTGGTTTTTTTTAAAGTGCTTGGTACGTACTTGCATAAAGATTATACTTTTGCTAAATCTAGTTTTCCAATTGCTTCCAGATAAAAAAAAGTAGAGATAAATAGTTTTTAATAGCTTGTTCGCATTATAAAAAAAATCATTTCTTGCCAGAAAATGCATAAATCTGAAAATAAAAACCCATTCTTAATAATTTTCTTACATAATGTTTTTTTAATAGAATGAATCAAAGAAATCAATAAATAAATTTCTCAATTTTTTACATCAGCAAGAAATTTTTCTTCATTTTGAAAAGTTTTATCGGATTCAAAAATGCTTCTTATTTTTAAAAGTTTTTTATAAAAAATATTTCCCTTATAATTTTTTAAAAACTTTAAAAAAATTCAAATAATATTATTTTTATAAAAACTAAATTTTTTTCTCCAATTTTTAAATTAACGTCGACAAATGATCTTTCTTTTTATCTCATATCCAGTCAAATTTTGCTTCTCAGTTAATGAGAAACGAACTCACAATACTAAATAGTTAATAAACTTTTTTTAAAGAAAATTCCAATTCCTTAAAACTGAGTGTAATTTTTTGTTCCGATGAGATTACTGAGGACAACAGCCTCACCGATTTTAGCAACCGGATACGGATCTTGCCCAGAAGTACCACTTTGTGGATTTAAAGCAAGAAATACGAAACCAAAACCGATTCCTGTTATCGGTAATGACTTCTATCTAGTTCCACCCCTATTCGTATTTCAAATTAAAATAACAACAAAAAAGCTCATAGGCATAGTAATTTGGGCGAAAGAAATGAATTGGTATTTTCTGATGTGCATCAATATATATAAAAAAAAGATGATCATACACCAAACAACTAAACTCAATAAACAGCCATTAAATCGAAAAAATCCAATACCAACACGATAACTCCTCTAACTAGAAAACGCGTTAAAACGAAATTGAAAATGAGGCACAACCAAATTCAAAGCAAGCCAGGAAGTTCACGAGAAAAACAACAAACAACTCCGATTCGTGGACTGCAAAACTTTTCCTTTTTGAAACAATGCAAGGCGTAGTCACAGGATGTTGAATTATCGATGGGAAAAAAAGTAAAATAAAATGGCGATGTGATGTGAAAAAAAAACTGTAATTGGAGTTTTAAAACATGAGGCGCCAAAACAATCATTACAGCAATATTTGTTTGAAAAATTCTGTGACTAAATAGAAGCTATTCCTTGTTTCAGCAACTGAAAAAATAATGAGGTATATCCTTTTAACGTGTGAAAAAGAAGGTCATTTAATGGAATAGTCGGAAAATGGGTTTCTCCGCAGAAATGTATGAAGATTTAACAGTCAGTGAAAAACAATTTCCTGTAATTACCATTTTCTGAAACTGAAATGGAAAATTGTATTTGGAAATTAAGTTAGAGCTTTATAAACTTTTTCATTAGGTTTCTTAGCATTTTATGTCATAATAACATTCAACCATTTTTTTTAATTTAGCAATTTTTAACATATATCAATAGAATGACAATAGCCTAATTTCCTCTGAATATTTGCAATTTTGTTTTAATTTTAGAGGAGAGAAAAAAATATAACAAACGATGCAATTAACATCACGGTTCTGAACGTCAAATTAAACTTTGATTTATTTTCATTAATATCCTTGAAGTACATTTGATGGATTTAAAGCAGGTACAAAACAACTGTTTAATTTGGGATTACAGATTCGCTAGAAGAAGTGGAAGTAGGTGAGTGAACAGTTCAATGAAGATCTGGAGATATAATCCATTAAGAGATTCTCTTTAATATGTAAAAATCGGTAGGTTCTTGAAAATAGAGCAGTAGTTTGAACATTTGAAAATCTTAATATCATAAATACGGTTTGAATTTATAAGTGATTAATGATAGATAAATGAGTGCAGTTTCCGGAGATGTCCAAGATGTATTAAGCATCCTTTTCTTTGACCATTTTAAAATTTATTCATATAAATTCAAATGGTGTGTGATTGGTTTACTATCAAAATGAAAAATTTTCTTTCCTGGCTATTTATTTATTTTTTTGATAATTATAGTAATATCGTTCAGCATCTTCTATTGGAAATATTGGTGTATTGGCACTATTAATCAGTGCGTATGCTTATTACTTGTTAGTTATTATAATGCCATATAACACAATAAGTAATAAATAGTACTTTTTGTTTTATATGGCAGTGCTAATCAGTGTAGAGCACGTTTTGCTTGATATTATTAAATAGAATTCTCTAAATCATTACGTTTTCTGATTAAACGTTTAGAAATCCCCGTGCACCGCTAAGCATCACACGGGGCTTACAGAAGTAGACAACAAAAAACATACAGAATCGTTACTCACGCATCACATTCGCTTGCACAGTCCCCTTTTTTACAGGGGCAGGGCACAATTATACAGATAGAGAAGATAAAAAAACAGCCCTGTCCGCACTTGGACTCGCACCCAGGATGTCCAGATGACGGAGAAGACGTGCTACTTCTCTGCCAGGATGTCGGCAAGTCATTACTTTAGGGTGAATATCCAAACTTCGGATTTTTCCCTTATACTCTGAGACTGAAAAAAATATTTGGAACATAAAAAAAAACAGTTATAGGTGTTATTGGAGATCCCCTCCAATAATTCGAATTATTATGCATGTTTATGCATTAATTTTTGCATGTTTAATTTTTCGGATAGGTTATTTTAATTAATTACTATTACAAAAACGATTACCGTTTCCTTGACTTTAAAGTTTTTGAAAAAGGCTAAGTTTCTCGTTTAGAAATACAGAGAAGAGATGCTGCGCTTCACAAAAGTGATGTGCATTTGATATAATACGCCCTTTCACGTATTATATTATTTTGGGGAAATCTATGGCTCTCCGCAGTTCTACGTGGTTTAAAATTATAGAAATACAAATCTACTTATTACAAAAACGAGTGAAAATACCGAATTCATGTTTGAATATTGCATTCACCTTAACAATCCGATTTGAGGGATGTGTGAAGATGCTCTTGAAATCAAGATTCTTAAAC
>JAOUZG010039351.1:159595-173406 GCA_026289955.1 Argiope argentata
TATTAATTGATGAATATGGTGTTGAAAGGTGTTAGATGAGATTTAAGAAAATAGATATTTATTCCATGATGTTGGTTTTGTTATTAATTGGTGGATATGGCGTTGATAGGTGCTAGATGAGATTTAAGAAAATAGATATTTATTCTATTTAATAATTCACAATATAATCGAAATTTCTTTAAAATTATACTTCGAAAATATTGATATCTGTCCATAGAGTTGGTTTTTTTATAGATCAGATTAAAATAATGTAAGCAGAATTCATATAGGGTTTTCTTTATCGAAGCCCAAAGCAAATAATCACGTCAAGAAATGGAGCTCTTTTTCTTCAAAACCTACTAGAAAATTAAAGAAATAAATTAAAAATAACCAATTAGATTAAGCCAATAAAAATTAACCAATAAATCGCATGTATCAGTTAATGTATTCTCACGGATTAATTGCTTATGTTTAGCAATGAATGAGGGAGATGCCTATCTGTCCAAATATCAGGAGTTTCCCAATCTCTTCACACACACACACACACGTCTGTCTACACATAAAATCAAGACTTGATATGGCGATAAACATATAACCAAATTTCATATTAATCCTTGAAAGATTTTCTCAATAGAGTTTTAAATTTATAACTTTAACCTAAAAGCTTAATACAATGTTCTAAAACCTTATAACAGTCGAAATTTCTGTTGAATGCAACAGGCTTGGGTAAGTGGGATGATTAAAAATATTAATAATCTTATATTTTTATCGCAGTATTTATAAATGTTATGCTTTTTCTTTAAAAATAATATTGTGGGTTAAACGTGGAAGTTGTATAATCATGAGTCAATAAATTAATATCTCACATTTTCATAAATTTATTCAATTAAAATATTATTTCAAAAAAAATAAAATGAAATCTACGATCACAAATCTCAAGTTATCATATGAGAACATTGTTATTTTTAAGTTATTATTTGTCTTAATTATTTGAATCATTAATCATTTTAAACAGGTTTGAAACAATCACGAGACTTTTACTACTACTACTATTATCGGTCTCTTTTATTCCTTTTTTTTAAAAAAAAACTTTCATTCTCAATTTTTCTAGCTGGCAAACAAAGTTTTGGATCTTGACCGATTTTGAGATGAAATAGCAGGTATAATGTCATACTTCTTCGTCAATTTTTTTTAAAACGCATCTGTTGTCAAAGTAGCATACGTAATAATAAAGTAATACTGGTTAAAACAGATCAACCTTTTAAAAACGCATGAGTTTTCCAAGAATCATACATAATAATAATGCAACACTGGTAAAAACAGGTAAAAAAATTATGTGTGGTTAAAAGAGAATGATGAATATTTCCATTTATTCTTTATGTATTGCCTACGGGATTTCGAGCTTCAATTATTCATTACCTTCAATTATTAACCCCCCAAACTAAAATAGCATCATCTTCTCACATGATAATAAATTAGTAATTGATTGATGAAGTGACAACTGTAAAATTTAATTGACCTGTTAATTAAAAAAGGGCCTTATAATGTGCACTGCCTAGGACCGCAAAATGTCACTGTTCGTTAAACCATCGTTGAATATTTCTTTCTTTCTTTTATTATGCGTGTTTAGAATCCAAATATTGTTAATTTAGTCTCCCCTTTTTATTTTTTAACAGCTATCTTCATTCGATCTTGAATTAAAATTTTAAAGCGTTTTAGAGAAAATTTTATTTTCTTATTCAAGAAGCATTTTTAAACAGATAGCGCCAAGCAGTCTAAGATTAAACATTTTAAAAAAAGACATTCTTTTGTTGATGAATTTTTTTCTTTTGTAGGAAAAGATATTATTAAGATTCTGAAAAAGAAAATAGCTACCAAACATAAAAATTTAAATAATATTTAATGTCAAATCTTATAATAATTTTTTGCAGGAAAAGAGTAAGAATCAAGAAAAAATTATCAAGCAACAGAATAATAATGATTTTTTTTTATGTTCAAGAATCGTGAAGCGAATTAAAAGTGATGTTTCAATATCTCCTTGAGAACTAATGTCTGCATAATTAAGCGATAAAATTTCCAAGAGATCCATGAATTTTAAAAATTTGACTCTATCATATGTAGATAAAGGATTAGCAATTCAAGATTCACTAAACTAAAAAGTATAAATTTACCGTCCAATGCTTCTGAAACTCGCAAATTTCAGTTTTTGAAACTCTACATCAGGGATGGAAACCTTTACTGATCAGCGTGCTATTTTTTCTAAAGAAATATTTAAAGAAACATAGACGAATGCTGTCAAATAATTTTGACTTGTGATTATTAGGAAAATAATAATGCAAACAACTTCAAAACTCTTTATTTACTACGGAAAAACACATTTTTTCACTGTATAGTTGTAAAGGTTTTAGTTATTTGAGTAATTCAAATGTAAGTGACATTAGTGTGACACATATTGTTGCAGATTAGATGGCAAATTTAAGATTGTAAGATGATGCAGTCTTCTCCCCAACGGTTTCTAAGCGAATCTTTATTGTTATTCATCTGTGGAAATAATGACTCACAGGCTTAGGGAGATGAAAATATGGTTAATATAGCATGAGCCAGCTTCTTCAAACAGTAAAATGTGTCTTGGATCGAATTCCATGTTTCCAAAATTTTGTTACTGGCATTTTTACTTATACTGTTTGTTAATTGCTTTCTATTTCAATAAATTCTGTCTTTTTTCAATAAATTTTTGAATCCATGGTGAACTAGATTGGAAATCAGTTAGTTGTATTTCAAATTTTTTAAACTCCCATCAATTAGCTTGTGACACGTCCAATTTATCAAATGGAGTCACATGCAAACCCTTTTGATCTTTGGCATGCCCAAAATATTATGTAACTTGCCATCAACGATACGCTTGTCATTGGTCAGCCATCCCTGCTCTACATTGTTACGAATATAATACTAATTCTCATACAAGAGCGATAAGAAGAGGCAGACTTTATTGTCTATGAAAACGAATATTAAATATTCGCAACTCTAGTTACGAAAATTCACAGAGAATTAATTCTTCTTAATCCGCTAATTTCAAATAACAGCGAAGCTGCAGATTTGCACTCCAGCGAGAAAAGAGGCGCTCACTCTAAGCAAACCAAACGTAGCTCGCTTTCCGAACTCAATTTGAACTGCCCGCCTTTAAGGCGAGTCTTAAATAGCGTCCCACTGAAGTGGGTGGGGCAAACTTATAAAAGGAGCGTTTCTTCCAGGTAAGTTTGGAAATGTCTGCTCTATTCTATAAAAACAAACCTTTATTTCTTAGCTTGTACTACACATTTTAGCGTGTAGTAAAAACCCTCATTATGCCGTTAGCAACCTCATTATGTCGCCAACGTACCTATAGCACCAAATTTGTCAAATATGACAATCTTCTGTTACAAACTCCCTTAGAACGGTCTTTTCTCGGTAACACGCAATTCCATTACAGTTAATTTTATAGAATTAAACCATTTATAAATATTTACAATATTTACACAGTTTATAAATATTTACAATATTTACACAATTTAGAAATATTTACACTATTTACAGAATTTAGAAATATTTACAACATTTACATCTAATTACACAATATTCATAACAACATACTCTAGACACAGAATAACGATCTTTCGTGGTCACAAAGTCCACCAAGTCGAGAGTAATATCACTGGGGGTTACTGGATCGGAGGTGATCGTTCTCTGTTTTAGATATAAATTTTTTTATAAAATAAAAAATGATAATCGATATAATTTTTTTTAGATATAAATATTTGTGGATGAATGAATGAAACGCATGAATGAAGTCTCCTCCGTAAAAAGGACTTGTGACGTATGTGAGCTGGAAGTCAGATTTTTGCCCTCAGGGGCTCAGGGGTCCACAACCTCAAAACCTACAGCACCCCGCTTTAACAACAACAAAAGTTGTTATTATTTGACAAAAATTAACTAAATTAAAAAAAATTAATTACATAAGTATTAATCAATTTTAAAAAATGTTTTTTTACAATACAGGTTTCCAACGAAAAATAAATAGTTGATAAAAGTCATACTTATAAAAACTAAATCATATACAGAATTTGATAATTTTAAGTCATTGCGTCTTTGAGTTGTGTTTTTTTACATGTTTCTAAAAATACAAACCGACAGACGATCTATCCTTCGTTGGATTTGGCTCAAACTTTGATATTTGCCAATTCTATATATGTTGATTCTGTGCATTGAATTTATCGATCTAGCTCTCTTCGTTCTGTAGTTATCATGTTAAATTAAATTCGAATAATAAGACAAATTTGTAATCTATGCAGATAAAACCGATTTATAGTTATCATGTTCACATACAGAAGGATATTTTCAAAAAATGTGTGTGCGTGAGTTTAAATCAGGGGAAAGGGTCTAAAATGTGAAGATTCTCCAAAATATCGAGTTTAAATTGTTTGAGAATAGCTATACTTTCGCTTTACTACAAATACAAAAAGTAAAAAAAAATATAAAATAAAGGATTAATACTATTTCTATTAAAATATGTGTTGAGATATGAAGTTAAATTCTCTAGTTTATTAAAAGCTAGGTCTCATAGTTTGCATTATCAACGGCCTCGTTTTTCTTGCAAGCAATTTACAAACTAAACCTTGATTTCAAAGTTTTTCCCCACAGGAATTTTTTTTTAATATTTTTATTATGTGTTGATATCATGACACATTTTTTTAATGTTTGCTGAGCCCAAATTTTAATTTTGAGATTTTGTTTTCGGCTTTAAGCTTTGTCAAACTTTTATTAGATGCGAACATAATGTGTTTTGTTTTTTTTGGAGGGGGGTGAAGCCTCAAAATTAGGGCAATGATTTGGTTATTTACCGCTTTTGAGGCATAAATTTTTCTCCTTTAAGATTATTAGAAAATAATACAAACGGTTGTCATATTTGGCGATTTATCGCCAATTAAAGGTAAAGCTTGATTTTCAAATTATTCTTTCTCTGAATTCTTACGAATTGTCTTAATTAATTAAAGTCATTATCCAATTTAAACCGGTTTTAAACAATCACGAGACTATCAGATTACGCATGCGATGATATTAAAAAAAACGATGATTTTTTTTTTTTTCATCTAAATAATTGATCCGAAACTTTGATTCACAGCTAGAAAAATTGAAAATGGAAGTTTATGTATATATAGAAAGAGAGAGAGAGAGAAGTCTCCTAACTGTTAAGCTGGTTAATGATTGAAATTAATTAAGACAAATAATTACTTAAAAATTATCACATGATATTTTGTGATAATCTCATATTTTGTAATTTTCCTCAAATGATATTTTGAAATTTGAGTCGTACATTTTTTTTCTTTTTTTTTTCAAAGAAAAACTTTAGTTTGCATAAAATTCTCCTTATTTTCCAACTCAAAATGGTACTGTAAAATTATCTTAAAAACTTCAAGAACTTCCTCAAAACATCCGAGTCGAGCAACATAAAAACTTCAATGACTGAGTAGGAAAAACCTTGAAATTTGAATCGAAACGAAAGCACACATCCTTTTTCGGAAATCGCGTGAAGTGATTTTTATTTATTAAAACTGGTTTCTGCCCTTCTTCCTCAAAGAATAATAAATGACGTGAACACGAAAAAATTATCCGTGAATTTATATGTACATAAACGTATTATACACAGACATTAAGAAAAAAATATTGCAACTTTCCCCCTTTGATGCTAGCCGCTAAAGGTCAGTGCTCCAAGAGGGAACTCTACTTTTATTCGAAAAATCTCTTATTTTCTTTCTGCCAGTTCTTTTCAACAATCACTGAAAGTTATATATGCATTAATTTCCAAGTTTCTTAAAGATCGAGCCTTTTTTTTTCTTTTTCACACGGCACTGATCTTCGCGAAAACATTCAAAAACAAAATCTGAAAACGGTAAATATGAAGGGAGAAAATGTGGGAATAATGATGTGATCTCTTCTTCTTTTTTTAATGAAATGAAACATAAAAATATCTCAGGAATTTTGAGAGCGATTCGTTTTTTTCAAAATGCATATTCATTAGGAAAGTGCTGACCTTGGATTTTTTAATAAATGTTTCCCACTATCTCTTCCACGTATATTTCCTTGAGATGCTCGTTCGTGGATCGTTGGAGTAAATATCGCTTACTCATGTGATCATTTTTTAAACCTCCGCTAGCTGTTGAGAATATAAATTTACAATCGAGAACCATTGGAATAAACATTGTCTTCAATTTTTTTTAGCTTTGACTAGCTGTTAGGAATATAAATTGATCAGTACGTTTCTAGCTTGAGCACAATTTATGCTCAGAACAGAAATTATGATACAAAAATGATACGAAGATACTAATTATAAAGTATGTGATACATTGCGCGCAACAGAAAATCGTACTATTAGGCAAGCACAAGCATAACGGACAAATTCTATAAATTGAATGAAATCGAATATGAATATATTGCATATATATGTCTATGATTTGTTTATGAATCTATGAGTCTATTTATGAATCTAGGATTATATCTATGGATTGTGTATTGTATATCTATATCAAATATGAATAAATTGTATATATATGTCTATGATTTGTCTTTGAATCTATGAATATATTTATGAATTGTAAATTGTATATATACGTCTATGATTTGTCTATGAATCTATGAATATATCTATGAATTGTAAATTGTATATCTATATCGAATATCTATAAATTGCATATATATGTCTATGAATATATCTATGAATTGTATATTGTATATCGATATCGAATATCTATAAATTATATATATTTGTCTGTGAATCTGTGAGTCTATCTGTGAATCTATAAACATATCTATGAATTTCATATTGTATATATATATATCGAACTTCTTGAAATTGTATATGTATGTCTATGAATCTATGAACATATATATGAATTGTATATTGTGCATCTATATCGAATATCTATACATTGTAATGGCATATGTTATTAATGAAATAGGGCTTGTGATTTCTTCTTAAGCCAAAAATACAAAGAGAAAGTATTGTAATAGTAAAAAAATTCAAACTTGAGATTTTGATATTTCAAACCGACTTGAATTTGAAAAACACATTTTTGGAATTCTGTTTAACTGTGCGCGTGATAATTCAAAAAGGCTTTCAGAATAAGAGTAAAATATGGTCATTTGAGCCAAATTTACAAATTTCCATCAAATTGTAAACGAAATCCCTTCACGATAATGATGGAAAGTAGAGGGGTAAGTAGATATAATCGGATACACGGATTTAGAGTTCAACTCGTAGATCCATATTAAATTTTGAGCCAATTTCAAATGGTAGATAAGCCAGCGTCCAAGAAGTTTATTCGGTTTGCATAACAACTCTTATATTACGAAGAACAAAATGCTCATATATCGAACATAAAAAACAAATGTAAGACAAATTCCGGCATTCTTGGGGTTTTTTTCAACCCCAAAATTTGAGAAACTGCGACCTGGTAGTAAGACCTCGGCTTTGGGAAGAAGGGTTTTGGGTTCTAGACTCGATTTCACTGAAGAACAGTCGTATGAGTATATGTTAAATCCGTCTGTGCCAAACGTCCTCGCACTAGTATGGAATTTTGGCAAGGGGGTGCCAGCTCAGCTATTGCCCTCGTCATCTGACTGCTACTCAAAATTAGGAGGTCCAACCCAAAAAAACCCAGGAGATGCTTTAAAACGGGATGTTACTATAACTAATCCAAAATTCTATAATTACACCTGTATGTGAGAAAGTTTCTGCTAAATTATTACTTTTGACTTTTTCACCTGTCATATTTAACCCTTTGCAGTCCGAAAAATGATTAAATTCAAAATTATTCACCTAATACAAAGATTTGTTTATCGCTATGAAAAATAAATATATGTAATTCTTTGAAGTCGAATTTCTTTGAAAAATGAATCTACTTCTCTTAACCATTATGTAGGTGTTTTTAACAAATAAATTTGAAAAATAAATAAATAAAACGTCAAAATGATGCTCAGTCTAGAATGTTGAGTCACACTCGACATCGGACTGCAAAGGGTTAATATTCAAGTATATTTGTATTTCTTATAAATTACGGGAAAATTTTAAATTTTTTCTTACACTTAAAACCGAAGCAATTTTTTTAGACAAATTTGTATTCTCAAACAGTCTACTACACTTTTAAATAGAGCAAAATTTCTTTAACCTACATTTGCAAAATTTATCTTTAAAAACAGGTTTCTAAGATAAAATTTGAAGTAGTTTTTCAAGGAAAATGTTTATATTTTTTTGTTATTACAATTGCGATTGCATTTTAAAACGCTTTAATGCGCAATAGCGAGTTTTCGTTTAAAGAAATGGTCATCTATTTATCAACCATAGAATACTGAAGAGAGAAATAATTTATTTTCATTAAGTTCGGATCCTCAAACATAAAATGATATGTGGCCACTATGTAAAATTTGAACGGAAAACAGAATTAACCTTTTGCAGTCCGAAAAATAATTAAATGCAAAATTATTCACCAATACAAAATTTTTTTTTCTATGAAAAATAAATGTATATAATTCTTTTAATTCGAATTTCTTTGAAAAATGAATTTACGTCTCTTAACCATTATATAGGCGTTTTTAACAATTAAATTTGAAAAATGAATAAATAAAACGACAAAAAGATGCACCGTCTTGAATATCGAGTCACACTCGACATCGGACCTCAAAGGGTTAATGTTTATTAAATTCTCAAGTCTAATAACCTAAAATTATGTTTGTACGATACTTTTTATCTGAAAAAGGAATTATTCTGGGATTAAATATGATAAATTTTTCTGTTTTCTTAAAATAATTTTTTATAACGTTGATTATGAAAACGAAGAAATAATTGTAACTTATCATATTAAAAAAGATATATATATATATAAGCCGTCCACATAGCATGTTAGCTACAGTTTAACATGAAATAAATCCATGTAATGATTCAAATATCACGTCGCATCAATTACTTTAAGTCGTATACCAATACTAGCTGTCACTTAATAATTTGTTAATAGATTTGTTAATCGATAAATTTATAAAATTTATAAAATGGAGATTGTTCCACAAATATTAAAAAAACTGTTTTAAATTGGATTAAATTCAATAAAAAAAATTATCTGAAAATATGTATGGTAAGGCCATTGAACTCTGGTGCGATAATTCTGTCAAGTATCTGTAATTATAATATTATCGGAAATGGCAACACTTATAATAATAGGTTAGTTTATTTGGCAAGGATTTTAACACAGTACGTTGAAACATTTCAATATCTAATATTTTTTTTACTAAATTAAATCGGGACTAATTTTTTACACTCTTTTATTTATCACCATTTCGTGTTGCAGGAAAGCTCTGACTTATCGTGCCTCTTCTTTCCATTGGAAATTCTGGAAATGTTCTAAATTGAATCAGTGGACTCACTGCAGCTTCAATCAACTGACTGAACTTCAATTTGTTTTTGTGTGTGCGCGCTCTCTTGTGTTTACTATATATATTGTTCTATGTATTTGAAACAGGGGATAACAGCCATTGTTGCTATAAATCCCAACACCTTTCAAGTTTAACACAGTAAAGAACTTTGTGTTTCTTTGAAAATTTTAATATCTGTGAAGCCAAAATTGTCCAAATGTGTGAAAATGTGACGAAAGAAATGATAATAATATGGCTGAAAAGTTGATCTTCAATCATTGACTTCTTGTCATTCAATGACATGAATATTTCCTATAAAGTCAAAGCTAAACTTATTCACCATTGACTCTATTATAAATCAACTGAGCTTAGAAAAATCGTCCGAGTATTTTCAAGTAAGTAAAATATGATTTTCCAAATTATTAATGTGCTGATTTTACGATTCACCACAACGCTTAATTGAAATAGAATTAATAAATTTACAGTTTAATTTACAGTTTTGAAAATTTATAAAATTTTCTTGAATTTTGAATGCAAAGAAAAAAAATTCGTTATATTAAACTAGTTGTCTTTGGTGACGAGCTTGTTCGCCCAGATTATTAATTTTTTTAGAAAGGAAAGAAAATAATATGGAATGCATTTTTTTTAGTTTTATGAAAAGAATCTTTTTCTAAAAGGTATGAATTTAATTGTATCAGTTTGCTACAATCTACTGGTGTGTAAATTTAAAAGAATAAATGTATATATGACAAAATGAAAATCTCACTTCAAGGTTATATGAAAAGAAGACAATTGTTTTAATAATAATTTTATTAACTGGCGAAAGCGTTTGATTTAATGTTTTGATAGACGAGTTTAAATTTCTTTATAGCATTGTTTCAGAGTGATACTAAAGCAAATTATATATATATATATATATATATATATATATATATATATATATATATATATATATATATATATATATACTAGCTCTTACCCGCGACTTCATACGCGTGGAAATTTTGTTGTGTATATGTGAGAAGTGACAGTCTAAAATGTTATCTAAATAGTATGTATGCTTAAATTTTCAACGTCAATTGGAGCAAAGCACAGACGTGAATTTTAAGCGCCAGCTGGGGTAACGCAATGCATATTAGAAATTTTTTGCTTTATTTTCATTCAAAAGCACTTCTGAAGGAATCAAAAGATCTATTAATTAACAATGTTTAATTTAAAATTCATCATGCACTACAAAAATAAATGGAATCGTTTGAAATAACCGTTACGTCTAACATCATTAGCGTGGGGGGGATGTTATGTTATTAAAACCATAAAAATACTTTTCAGTTTGTCGGGCGCAAACGAACCATCGCCAAAGAAATTTGAGAAAATTTGGCGGAATTCTAAATTATTTGCTAACGGAAACATACCACTAAAAGCATATATAAAAATATAATATATATAGAACAGCATAAGAAAAAAATGTAATTAACATTCCTTTAGAATAGTAAGATAATATTAAAAGAACACCGGAAATAGAAAAATAAAAACATACGATTCAAAAAGCTCAGGCAGATGTTTTCAGATTTTTTTTATTTTTGGGCGGAAAATTTAGTTTTTAATTAATGAAAAATTAACCACTCAATTAACCGGAATAAAAATTAACTTATGTTCTTCTGTAGACTATAATCTATCTGTGTGCTAAATTTCGTCCAATTTCCTTCAACCGTTCTGGCGCGATTGAACCCCATCATCCATCCATCCAAACTTTCACACTTATAATAGTAGTATAGATGCATTGAAAAATGCATGAAAATAAAATTTATATGCATAGATATTTTTTTAATTTTAAATAAGGCGAAAATTATTTTGTGGGATAATTGTTTTGAAAGATATGGACAATAGTTTCCATAGGCAAGTCATATCAATTATCCATCCATTAAGCCTATTTTAGAACTCTATTAAACTTTGTTTCACATCGGTTTCTATTATTTTGGCTTTTTACATTTTCGTTCCTATCAATGAGTGGAGTTTATAGTGACTTGACAAACCTACACCCTAGAAATTTTAATTACATTTTGAAAATCTATTTATTATTAAGCGAAGCGTTGAATCTAGTGCAACTGTAAAAGCATTTTCAACTAATCAATCTGTGTTTAAATTTGATTGTTGCCATTCGACAATAAGTAATATGAGCGATTTTTGCGTCTTAATACCTTAACGCTTTATATATATACTGATTGTTGTTACTGCCAAATATAGATCTTTAGTCGTTTTTGATAATCTATAACTGGTATAAAATGAAGTCTCCTGAAAGGGTTTGTATATTTGAACAACGAAAACTCAAGAAATAGTTAACGGATATTGAAAATAATTATACCCTTTTGTGGAGCATTTATTGGGGAAAGTTTTAGTATAATTAAGTTATATATAAAAAAAAGAGGAGTTTTATAATTGCGATTTTAACTTTGCTCTCATCCGCGTAAGCGCGAAAATCTCACACTGTGCATGTGCAAATAGCAAGATCTGTCGTATGCATATGCCATACATTTCTTTGTTTACAAAGAAATGTATGGCATTCTTTGTAAACAAAGCCACGGCTTTCTGGCAGAGAGGTAGCGCGTCTTCCTCGTGTTCTGGGAATCATGGTTTGGGTATGGTTGTTCTTCTGTGTGCTATTAGTGTGACTGTGCCCCCCTGTGAAAAGGGGCTGTGCAAGCAAATGTGGAGAGTGTGAATCTATGACGTAGTCTTAGCCGTAGTTGGCGCAACTTCAAAAACAAGAGGCGCTCCTTTCGGCTTAAATCTTCTTGTTCCTGGCAAGTGCCATACGTAACATAACATCTGATTTTAAACTGTGATACAAATCTTATTATACCCGAAAGAAGAAAATTCAACTCTTTGGATGCTATGCCATTGGCAACGCCTTGTGGGGTACTGCTAGTTTTATAATATATGCTCGTTAAACATTTTTTTTATTGATAAAGTACATTATTAAAAAAAGTGTTTGACAAGACTTGTTTGTTTATGTTGTCTTATGTGTTTAACGCAGAA
Source organism: Argiope argentata (assembly GCA_026289955.1). Taxonomy (NCBI): domain Eukaryota; kingdom Metazoa; phylum Arthropoda; class Arachnida; order Araneae; family Araneidae; genus Argiope; species Argiope argentata. The sequence goes on from JAOUZG010039351.1 coordinate 172,049, forward strand.
TCGTCAAATAATGCTTTTGCGGCATGAAGCCAAACTAAATCTTCCCTTCTTTCTTTACTTATAAACTTTTTATTCCACATTGTGTTTACTTTAAATCTCTTCCCTAGGCATCAATTCCAATCTTAATGCGCTGAGAAACAACAACACCCTAATTAAAAGAAAAGACGCTTCATACCACTTCATCTAATGCGCCTTAAAAATTAAATATCCGGTGGCCCACTTCGTCGGCAAGATGGAGAATCCAGATAAGGGCATTGTTCCATTTTGCATATCCTTTTCCTAATTAAAAAGGTCCTTAATGGCTCCATTTACTTATGCTCTCCGTGGAGCTGTCAGATCGGAGGACATTGTTGCCAATTGTCGACCTGTGGATGTTTACAACAGTCAGCCCGTGACAGGTCACGCTAGCGCTCGATTCGAAAGCATTTTGTCGACGTTGATTGGAATTGGTGAAGAATAGCAGATGAATGGGTCGAAAATTGAGTTGTGAGTTTTGTTAATAGATGAAGTGACATCGAGTTTTCCCTTCTCCTCATTTCTTTGCCTTCACTCGTTTCCTGTCAATATCTGGAAAATTGTCGTTTTGGGAAAAAAAATTAAGAATTTCTGCATTGTTGATTACTGTACGAAATTTGTAATTGATTTAAAACTCAACTTAGCAATTATCGTATCTTTATTAATTTTGAAGTTGCTTATCTTGGGATGAATGAAGAATGGAATTTTACTTTTTCTGTAGCTTTCCGTGATTTTCCAGGATTAGTTTTTTATGACTTGTTTAATAATTCAACTCTATAATGATTCGATTATAGCTTTATTATAATTATCAATCCTTTTGCCTTTAAAACAAATGGATCTTTTCACAGACATTACAACTTATAAACAATGACAAAAAAACTCTGCAATATGACTAACCCTATGCTCTTGGAAAAATAATTCGATGCATAATTATTCACTTAATACATGAATCTGCTTATTACACCAAAAAATAAATGCATGCAATTGTTTTAAATTCAGATTCCTTGAAACATGAGTTTACATCTTTTTAACGTTCTGTAGATTACATCTTTTTAACGTTCTGTGATTACATCTTTTTAACGTTCTGTAGATTACATCTTTTTGACATTCCGTTGATTACATCTTTTTGACATTCCGTGGATTACATCTTTTTGACATTCTGTGGATTACATCTATTTGGCATTCTGTGGATTACATCTATTTGGCATTCTGTGGATTACATCTTTTTGACATTCTGTGGTTTACATCGCTTTAACATTCTGTGGTTTACATCGCTTTAACATTCTGTGGTTTGCATCGCTTTAACATTCTGTAGTTTGCATCGCTTTAACATTCTGTAGTTT
>JAOUZG010039351.1:176488-187543 GCA_026289955.1 Argiope argentata
TCCTATTTTGAATTACAATAGGTTATTTTTTGTATTGCAATAGGTCCTATTTTGAATTACAATAGATTGTTTTTTGTATTGCAATAGGAATGTAATACAAAAAGATTATTATACAACAGCATTAATTTATTCTCTTTTTAAGTGTTCATAAATTGTCTTTCATAATTGATTATCTTATTCCTAAAGAGTGAATAATGTTTCTATTAAATAATAATAATTTTGTTTTATTCTTGCTCTATTTTCGCAAATTTAAGCGAGTATAATCTGGTTTTCTTAAACATAATTTCATATTTCATTTCAAGTCAACATGAAACCTTTTTCGATAGGAGTTTTGTGATTTCTAGTCTTCACAAAAGGGTTAGGTTGACACCTGAAAACATTTCCAAGAATTTCTCGTCACACCAGCCAAGGAAGTTTGATTTTTATGAACAGATTTAACATGTACCAGGTTGAGGCAACCACAAATTTTACCATTCTTCCTCGTGGGCTCCAACGCTGTATGGCCACTTATGACTTTTAAGCCAATAAACACCTCCATAGATTCCGACCAGGCCAAAGGCCGTGGTGGCTTATTGGTAAGGTCTCGGTTTCGAAACCGGAAGTTTTCAGGTTTGAGACCCGATATACCAATGAATTGTTGAGTAAGCAGATCTGGTACACGCTAAATGTGTCGGGACCAAACGTCCTTCTGCTGGTATCATATGGAAATTTAAAGAAGAGGGGGAGGGAGCTACTCAGGTTTCGTCTTCACCATCTGATAGCGGTTCAAAATAGCCTTGGTGTTTCTTTAAAAACGGAAAGTCAATATAACTAAACTCCGACCAGACCGGCATCCATTTCCGGTCGTACCACCAATTCCGATAGGGAGTTTACAAACAAATAATCGAATGTAATTTTAAATGCTCATTCTGTTTCTCAATACAATGTCGCTCTTTGGAGTATTTGAGATAAAAATATAAAAAAATTTGAATAATTTTTCCTTGAAATTTTACTTTTTGGAGAAATTTCATAGACGTGAATAAGAAAAATTAGTCTATTTTGCTGACATTTTCATAAATTTTAAAATATGTACCTTTTTACTGGATTTATTTGTTAGATGATAAGTGAAAGGGGAATTAAAATCTTCAAATTGAATTCAAATAATGTTTTCAGAATTATGAAATAAAAAAAATTATAAAACTCGGAAGGATTAGCAAAGAATATTGTAAGTGATGCAAGAATTTGAGTAAAAGTAAAGAAACAGGGTTTAAATTTCTGTTTTTGAAAATGATTTTTATTCACCGTTACCTTTTTTTTAATACTGTACTCAAAGTAGAGACATAATAATCATTTATTATTGTTACATCACGCTTTAATCTTTTAAAAAAAGAATGATCTACGATTTTATCGAATTATTTCTTTGACTAAAAATAGTTCTGCGAAGACTGTTGCATGTTTCGCAAATATTACAAGAACTTCTGTAACGAAATGAGTACATTCTCTAAATTGTTGTATAGGATAATTAGATTAATTATTGTCTAGAATAGACAATAATTTTTGATTTCAGCATTTATCTCATATTCAATAATATTCTGATAGAAATATAATGTTCAATAATATTCTAATATAATAAAAATGTTTAATGCCTGTATTGAAAACTCGGCATATGAGCTAGAGAAGGAGATCAGATAAAATAAAACTCATTATAAGTTAATTATTAGTGAAAGAAAAATATTTCTTTACTGATGCACTTATAATTGTGAAATATGTAGTCAAATAATTAGAGATAATTGATTGAATAATTATTATTAAAGTTCATCAAATTACCTAATCTTTAAAGAGATTAGAAAAAATATTTTGGTTGCAAATAATTTTAAAAAATAGAATATTTTTTCTTGAAAGATAAAGCATTTCAATACAATAATATTTCAATCTCTTTTCTATATTACTTGAAGTATTGGATAAATGAATAGGCTATGCAGGGTGATTCTAAAATCATAAGACAGACTTTTTAGGAGTGGTACGGCTCTCTAAATTTTTTTCTTTTCTCTTGAATAGGAACATAAGGAACGAAATCTCGATTTGAGGCACAAACCTCAGGAATATTGTTTGCCCATAGTTTCTAAAACACTCCGCGCTTTTGAACACGTTTTAGGATAGGCTTAATTCGTCAAAATAGGGGTGAGAAGAAATATGAAAGGAGGATGTTTTTACATTTCTGATTACTCATGAACTGCATTGCAGTAAAATATCACGGTTAGAAAAGACACGATGCTCGCATATATGTGAAAAAAAGGAACTAAACAGTATTTAATAGGACGGAAATTAAGGTCTGTCAAAGAATGATCCAAGAATTTTAGAAATAAGTTCATCTTTCTACGCCTCCCCCCACCTCCATGAGATAGAATCGTCGAAAAGTGTTCGTCTTTGGATACTGAAACGAAAAAAAGAAAAAATAAAATCACAGTTTTTACTTTTACCCCACCATTTACTACAGTTTCTTCATATTAGTGCTGAATTAACAACATTAACTATTGGTTACAGTTATAAGGTTTGGAAAAGTCAAAGAAACATTATGTGTAGAATATCCAAAATTAATATTCGAGTAATATGGTCCTCATCAGAATTTGTCCGAAATTACATGTGGAGCTTGTGCTGTTATTGGTGGACACATTTTGAAGCAACTACTATGAAAGAGCCATTTCTTTTCTGATCATGCTTCCACCCTAACATTCCTAGTCCAAAATGTTTCAATAAATATCACGGTCAGAAACGACACGACACTTACATATGCGCGCAAAACAAACAGAATTAAAAAGTATTTAATAGTGTAGAAATTAAGGTCAAAGAAAGATCCAAGAATTCCATTCATTCTTCCGCGACTCACCCTTTAGTGAGATAGAATCGTCGAAAAGTGATCGTTTCTGGATATTGAAACGGAAAGTAGACACGATAAAACCCCAGTTTTACTTTTACACCACCGTTTACTAGAGTTTGTTCATATTCATACGAATTAACATCATTAACTATTGGAAAAGTCAAAGAAGCAATATGAGTAAAATCCCAAAATTAAAATTCAAAACACAGTTTGAAGCAAATACGGTGAAGGAGCCCTTGTAAACATTCTAGTAAAATAATAATTTGTTTCATTTAGTGTCGATTTCTTTTGTGTTTATACTTCCACCCAGGGCCCGACTTAGCCTAGTTGGGGCACGGGGCAAAAACTTCTTTGGGGCCCTCTCTGCTTTACTTCTTTAGTAATGAAAAAGTCATTAAAAAGGAAACGTAAAATTGTATTTATATTTGATTTGCCCCCCTCAATTATGTGGGGCCCCGGGGCAACAGCACCAAATGCACCTGCCTTAGTCAGGTCCTCCTTCCATCCGAACATTCCTAGTCCAAAATGTTTCAATAGGTTGTACCATTTCTCAGATTGTTCTAGTTTTTAGAATTTTCCTTAAAAGAAATAACTCCTTTATTTATCGTTTTTTAAGGCGATCGTTTCAATATATATATATAGATAGATAGAGATAGAAATAGAGATAGATTGATAGGTATAGATAGACAGATATAGAAATTTTCATTTTCGTATAATATTGTGTTTAAAAATTATGTAAAAATGAATCTGATTTTCTCAACTTTATGTTTTACTTATTTCCTTTATATTCAACTTTATATTTTACTTATTTATATTTTCAACTTTATGTTTACTTATGAATTTGATACAAAAATTGTTATAAACGTGCTAAATGAAAGCTTTTTTTAAAACCATATAGTTTGCTACCTAAGGCAGTAAACAATCAGAGTGCGAAACTACAACCACGCATCTTATGATATATTATGGAACATTACTGTATTTTTTTAAGCAGTCTAGTGTGATATAAACTTGAGTCTTTCGGTTTTGTTACCTTTGTCTTAGAGGCGTGCAAATCCACGCCTACCGTGACAAATGGAATGGTTTAACGTTACAACCATCCCCATTCTAAAGTTCGACGGTTTTATAATGAATAACCAGTACTATTTTTGATTTTATAATTTTGAACTATTTGTCCTCCCCTCCGTTCGAAAGCTGGTGGCGATATTGAGTCCAGAAAGCATGCAAAAGAATTTAGAGTGCACTTAGACCTCACACAGAAGTAAAAGCCATTGTGTGTCCACCGCAGGAAATGGCTAATGTCCAAAGAGGGAGGGAAGTGGGTCAGCAGGGCCGAAGGGCAAATGTTACAGAATCACTGGACCGTTTGACGTAATGAAGTCACGAAAAAACATGCGCGTGACTTGTCCGTTTTTTCCTCCCTCTTCGTTTCTTTCCTTTTTTTTTTTTTTTTTTCAGAATACTTACTTCTCCGACCTCCTCATTAGTATCGAACTTTCACAAGCTACGCATTGTAAGTTCTTAAATGTTTAAAATGCCTTGATGCAAAATAAAAGGAGTATATTGTGTTTATGAACACTTTTCCCTCTAATTACCTGCTGATTTTTTTTAAAAGCGTTAAAAAACATTTGAATATTTTCTAGAATTTTTTTTTTCAAGTTAGCGTGAAATCGCGTAGAGTTTATACAAAAACCGACTTTTTGAAAAAACGGTTTTCAAATTCAATATTAGTTAAAAACCAGTTTTCAAATTTTTGTCAAAAAACAGAATAGGAAAGAATGTTTTATTTAATTTATATAAAATAATAAAAAACCGAAATCAATACTAAAATCAAAGTATAACAAAATAAAGATTATACTTGCATATTATTTAAACAAAATAACGAATACTCAAACAAAAATTACAAATATTTATATTATTTTTAATAACTTTAATTTCTCCTAAGAAAATAGGATTTTTAAAAACATAATATCCACTGAATGATAGCTAGACCTTACTCTTATTTTGGTCGCAGTATTGCCCGAAATTGAAAATACTCGCTTATTAATTACTGAGCTTGGTTTTAGTTTTCATAGAAATCAATTAAGAGATCTAAATGTTTTGTTCCTTTATTTTTTTGTCTCAAAAAATATTCAGCTTTCAGAGTCTTTAGATTTGTAAGTTTTTCTTCAGGGTCTTCAAGAAACTTATGAATTAATTTTTCCATGGCGTCTTTTTAAAAAGCATTAGTCTGATGATTAGCTTCAACGATTTTCTCCTTATTAGAATAACATACATAAAAATTCTACATAAAAATTTGGAAATATTCTAGACAGACAATATCTTTCTAAATAACTTGTTAATTTTTGACAAAAAAAATTAAATTTTTTTTATATAATATGTATTTTTCGAACCAGTTTTCTTAATTTAAAAGCCAATCTTCAAATGTGACAAATTTATCTTTAAAAAAAACCGCTTTTTTGAAACCGGGTTTGAAAAACAGTGATACCCTGAAATTGTGAATTATTTATGCATCCATCTTTACCAGGCATTTGTATGAATACAATAGCTGATGCTTAATATGACCATTTTGAGACTGAAGAATTTCGATAACAATAAATCTATTGATTACAATAATCGTTTTGAATAAAATTAACTCTATTTTTGTCATATCAAAGGGAAAAAAATCTGAGAGTTCTCTTCTCTAAAATTTCTTTCATACTTTCAAATAAATATATGTGTTTCAAATAAATAAATATACGGCATAACTCTCCACTGTATAAAATTATGTTGGCGTAGTTTAGCCAAATGTGACTCTTGCGCCAAAAGCTAACAAAGAACCAAAAGCATAAAATTATGAATCTTGAATAAGGTTGAGAATACACTGTATGGCATTGACGAAAAATGGGAAATATTGATTTTTGGCGTGATTTGAACATTTTTAAAGAATCTAACTTACAATCTTTGGAGATTAATTTCAGGCATTTAGCAATAGGTACCCAACAATCGAATTTTGTTCTTTATACGCGTTTTTTCAAACTGATTGAAACAAAATGTGACACAGCATAATAATTGTAATAACGAAAATCGCGTACCAAATTATATATTTTTAAATCATAGCTTTCATATGCTGATTAAAGTTTAGATCGGCAGAAAAATCAATTTTTTTAAACATTTGATTCTAAATGTGATAGATATCAACACTTTAGATGTTAGAATACCAAATTGTAAACATCTTGTTTTCATTGTTTTGTAGTTGTTGTGTTACTTTATATTATTTTACTTTAAATTCGGATAATCGGGTGGTCAAAAGTCTACTGAATAAAATTATTTCAAATTCTGTATCTTATCATTCGTATAAATATGTAGTCAGTCTAATTTCATATAACCTACCATTAATCAAACTCAAAGCAACTTTGAGCTATCTTTATCGATGACAGAGAGACAGACATAATCCTAAAAATATGTTTTTCGAAGTTACAGAAGTTTAAAAATATGGAAATTCATTTAAAATATCGAATTAAGTTTACTGTCAATTACAATACTTTTAACATATTTCGTCAACAAGAAAGTGAAAAACTACTTAAGATTTACCTACGATTTATTCTACAAAATTAATCAGCAATTATTCTTTATTGATTCTCTTATGTATTGTTCTTCTATTGTTTGGTTTTCTTTTTTTAAATTTGTTGAATGATGTGGCTGAATGTTAAATATGCTCGACTCATTTCGGCAAACACTGGAATGTTTTAGTACGACATGGTTTTTGTTTAAATCGCAAATTTTTATTGCTTAGTTTTGCTCATAAAAGAACTTTTGAAAAATGTCACAAAGAAACGGTTGTAAGTGTTTGAATTGTCCTAGGGGGTTGCATTTTAGGTAAATTTTTATTCTTGTAAAGAGTATGTTTCGTATTTAACATTTACCATAGTTGTAAACTATGGTAATTGGTCCAGGTAAGAGATCCATTTTCTCTAGAACAGCTAGCTTCACATATTATTATCTAGTGATCTCGCTAGAAATCTGCTACTCAATAAGACTTCATAGAACTTGGATACCAATTTTGAAGGGAGTTTACTTTTTTGTGTGCATATTTTGGTTTATATTTAATTTAAAAACTCCTTAAAAATTTCAATTTATCAGTAATTTTGGTACATGCAGTATAATATATTAAAACAATTTCATTATTAATAATTTTGGAAAATGTATAGCTTTAATGTATAACTTAATTATGGAAAATGTATAGCTTTAAGAAATTTATATGCTTTTAGTTTCCATTTATGTAAAAAATGCTTCCCTTTTCTTGTTAATATTATTTGGGAATAAATTGAAAGGAATGATTAAACATGGAACTTTGTAGTAAAAATAATTTTCTGAGATTTAGCGGTCTTAAAAATCAGAAATTGGAAAATGTTGTGCAAATTTATATTTTTAGTGACAGCGTTTCAATAAACTGATTTACTTTGAAAAAATATCACCAATTTGGAATATGTCGATTATTTGGATAAAATTGAATTATTTGGATTAAATTTTGAGTAAATAATTTTCCTTAAATATCGCACAGATTTGTTCACACAGTTGATGGAAATGGTTTTCGTTATAAAAATCAACGAGAGTGATGTTCCCGGAAAATTTTTCATATATTCTTTGATAAATGTACTGTATATTATAATAAATTTACTGCATTAATCAAATCAATAGTGAAGAATAATTATAAAATGGGCAATTAGTTTGCGATTTTTGGCGATTAATCGCTGAATGATTACGATGTATCAGAAAACCGATGGGTATTTTTCCGACTGATTTAAGTGAAAATTTAACACAGAATTATAATTGTATTTACGAAATCATGTGTTAATTTTTCATTTTTAAATCATTAGCACTTACAATTGAATACCAGACGAATTAAAACTGCAGCTTGGAAGCTTCTACGTTACACGATTCAAATGTCAGAAGTATTAACACAAAGTTCAATAAAATTGGCTTTTCATCGATAAGATTTACTAAGAAGTACAGTTAACGTTTCGAGGATCTACGTAGAGTTTTCAGCTTGTCCTAACCACATTCTAATACTGTTAGCCTATTCGCTGCCAAGCTTTAATTGTATGAGGTTATTCCCATTGCCATTTCTGTTTTAAATGTTATTGTTTATCTAAATCTTATTATTTCAAAATAAATACACATAATTTGCTATAAAAAATCATTTACATGTATAAAAATCAAACACGAGTGTACTCGTTTTTGGCAATGGGACTCGATATCCTTTTTCTTATTTGCGCACGTTTAAGCAAAAAAAACAAATCATGAATCATACAAATAAATGAAAGTATAAAAATACTAAAAAACGGGGCACAATTTTCTATTGATTTGTATAGGTGGTTATTCGCTGCTGACCATTACTTAGACTCTATTTTTTAGATTCTATTCTATCCTATTTAAATAATTAAAATACCATATCATACTTGTTAAATAATGTAGATTTTTTTGTTAAAACAAATTATTTACGGCTTTTTTCAAGTTTTTACACTTGTATATTTATGTTTGAAGCCATAAAAAGCTTGCAAGTCTGACAAGTTGTACGTTATAATATATTGAAAGTATCACGAGTATATTCATGCCGGCAATGGGTAACACCCTGCCAACCACGAGTATATTCGTGGTTGGCAACGAATGGGTTAACTGACATCACCTAGAAAGACTTATAAGTAGAACAACTTTCTTGATTGCTCGGAAATCCACTGATGATGTTACAAAAGTATACATATTCAAAGCACGTTTTTTCTTTACAAAGGATATCGTATCTTATCATAGACAACAATTTCCAATGTGTTAGAAAATGACAACCAATTGGAAAAATGTATCAGACAACATAAATAATTATTTTTGTTGTTTGAGTCAATGAATGTAAATCTGAAAAATTAATATATTTATAGTGATATTTTAAAATCTAATTTCAATTCTAATCAATTTCCAAAGTTTTATCGTAATTACAACCCATACTAACTTCATTTTATTCTCTTATTTCTGGATTTCATTCCACTTTTTCTACTTAATTGATTCAACTGTAGCTTTTTCCAATTGCTGAATCGACTAAAAGCCGACAAGATCCCATATTCTGAGTAAAAAGATAAAAACTGTCCAGCCAAGTACATTCTTTTAAAAGATCCCTGTGTTTCCCTTATCAGAATCGACTTGTTTGAGAAATCTAGCCGAATCACATTGTATATAAGCACTGTAAAAAGTATTTTCCCCATCAAAATCCCATGGTATATAAAGACCAGGGGTAAATGATTTCGTTCTTTTTGTTTTTGTGCCGCGCTGTGAGTTGATGTGCCTTCTCCATGGCTGTCATTCTTCCCCCAGGACAGGATAAAGCGATCTTAAAAATTCAACCTGATTTCGGTCACGACTCACCATTCGCTCCAAAAACGTTTATGTATAAATAATGTAATAACGCAGAAATCGTGTTTATTACTTATTGCGGAATGGCAGCAATGAAATATGAATATATCGATGTACGAAAATTTCAGTTTACTTCTTTATTCGGCGTTTTTACAGGTGCACTTCTCTAATAAAATAAAATAATTATAAAATTATTATTATTATGTCAAAAATTTCATTCAGTCAAACGATGTAAAAGAAATAAGCTTTCATCGGAAAGTTGAATAATTAAGAGTGAAAATATGCTTAATATTAAGTGTGAAAATATGATTTATCTAAAGAAAATAGATAATTTCCAAAACTATTAATTTTTCAAAAAAAAAGTTTTTTGAATTACCTGAAAAATCAAATAATTACCTCTTTAATGACATGGAATTCATTTCCGTACACTTTTCTTTGCTTTTAATAAATTCTTCAATTTTATTTCGCAATGCTACAATGCTTTTAATTTCATTAAATTCATAATCATCCGTCAAATTATTCAGTCGCGTGCTTTAGACGTTAAAATTAAGATAAAATAATAGTTTAAAAAGTTAATACTCTTGGTGAGCAAGCTGCCTCTGAAGGTGACTAGTATTTTATAAATTCTTATATAGATCTCCGATCCTATTGGTAAAATTTAGTAAAATATTCTTGGTACAGAAATATTTTTTAAACATATTTCTCTGCCACTAAAATTGATTGAATTATGAAGTTTTGTATTTAATTATTTTAGTGCAACCAGCTGCTACTTACTCTAATTAGGATATCTTGTTTAAGCTCGTTGTTTATCCCCTTTGAAATCATCCAAAATAGTGATATTCAAAGCTTAATGACCTGAACAGTCTTAGTAGTAGAAGTTTTTGTATTAAAAAGATTCACAAACAATGTTATTCAAGAATATCAAAAACATTTTGCTAAATGTAGATCAGAAGACATTGCATTGTATTTATTGTCTTAATAATAATAAGTTATTCCAAGCATTTTTTATTCACTGAAAATACATACTTATCTCTGAATGCTCAGAAATTAGCTTATTAAACCAGAATTAGAGAGGATTACAAAAAATGCACCTGTTATGTATTTGGATGGAATTATAATATAAATGTTTCAACTCAGTTCTTTTTCTTTTTAATTCTTGTGAAATTGACAGAAAATCGAAATGAAAATAATGATAATGTTTATTATAAGATATCATCTCTTTCATTAGCTATGTTAAATACTAAATAACCTTACTTTTTCTGACATAATAAATATGAGTGATTCCGTATTAAACCGTCCAACTTTATCGCCAAATTTGAAGTCGCTGCCAATGAGTTGCTAAACCGCCAATTATGGCAATTCGGCAATGGTGTAAACCGTTGATCTTGATCGCCAAATTTAAATCCGTCGCCAATGAGTTACTAAACCGTTGGCGATCGTTGGCGAAGACGGTATAAAACCTAAACATGTTTATCTGAAATCTTTAAGAAACAACACGGCACAATGCTTTTATCATTGAACTGTGAAAATTGTTTTAATGTTAATGCATTGATTGTGAAAAAAAAATTATAAATTGTTTGAAAAATATCTATTCGTTTTCAGACTTATTCTGTGAGAACATACATAAACATTTTATTTTAGTGAATTTTTTAAAATAAAATTTAACGTTTCTTATGTGTAACCACGTGTCACAATGTTAATAGAATAATTTTAAAAATTGAATATATGTTTTATTTCGTTCAAATGATATTCTCCGGCTAGATCGTAGAAATGTATACAAAGTGTAGGCATGCACACTTTATAAAATGAAATACCCAGAG